>WEKX01024104.1:0-18389 GCA_013390025.1 Pitta sordida | reverse complement strand
AGGATAAGTTTTTTGATCACTGTTCTTGCTGCTTACATATTCATTAGTACAAATGGTAAAGACATAAGTAAATTGCAGGTTGGTAAGCAACAAACTCTTCCTAAGTGGGAGGTCACATCATAAGCTTCATGGAAGACAGTCCAAACAATTCACTTTTGGGGTGTAATGACTGAGATTACCAGAGTTAAAAAGAAACCTATTTTATATGAAATTGTTGAAAGAGTCTTCTTTCTCATACCTGGCACAATGATGACTTCTGTATATGTGGCTACTATTAGAATGAAACTAACAATTAAGGTGACTATGTCCATCTAGTTTTGTGAGCAAAATAGC
The DNA here is from genome assembly GCA_013390025.1 of Pitta sordida. Classification (NCBI taxonomy): domain Eukaryota; kingdom Metazoa; phylum Chordata; class Aves; order Passeriformes; family Pittidae; genus Pitta; species Pitta sordida. Next base: position 18,056 of record WEKX01024104.1, on the reverse strand, counting down.
CTTTTGTCACTGTTCTCTCTCTGTGGCACATGTGTGTGTCTGAAGTTCAACAAGTTATAAACACATCAGCTTATTTCACCTGAACTTAATGTGGTGTAGTTGAGGTCTAGAAAACAGTTATATTACTTCAAGTTCTGTGGCAACATGTGACAGGACAGAAGGGACAAAGCATACCTGTACCCTGTCTGAAAAACAAGGTGATGTGTAAATACACATATTTTGACTGGTGAGTCTTTAGCTAGAGCTTATAGACACAGACCCATAGGAAACTAAATTTCCTGACTTAGAGCAATCACAGACTCATTTTCTTATCCTCAGGCCTCTTAGCCTTCAAGAAGTTTAATTAGATGGCTTGCCAAAGTTTTAGGAGTAGCTATTGCCAATGAAGAGTAACTTTCCACTCTTCAAACGTGCATCAAACCTCACATGTACGTTTTGTTTTCCACATGAACTCTTCCCAGGGGCCCTGTAGCTAAAACACATTCCTTACAGGTCTCAGTCAGAACCCATGGAAAATGGTGCCCATTTATGTGTCATGTTACTACACCAGCACAACTGCCCATTGCTCAAATGCCAGGTTATTTTACTGCTCAACAGCACCAAGAAGAGACTCCAATTTCCAAAGCAAACTTCCAGTTTCTTTGTCATCTACTTCAGGCACATGCAGTTGCAACAGTTGCACTTGGGTACTAGAAATGTCAAATGTCAGTGGATGGCAGAGTGCCCAGCAAAAAAGGAATCTCACAGGTGGCAGATCACAGCTGAAACACTCAGGCAAGGAGGTATGGCACGCTAGAGCAGAGGATCAGACTCCACACTTGTTTGCTACTGCCTCCATTACAGCAAAATGTCTTCCTTTTTTTCCCCTGTGCTGGCAGCAGTTTCCAGTCTAGTAGAAGTACCAGCACCTACCAGCTTCTGGCTAAACTCAGCAGTAAAGTCAGCAGCAAGAGCCTGAAGAAACCAATAGTGCATCTAAAGTAAAAATAGGAGGGTTTCTATCTCTTCCAAACAGTCTCATAGGCTGCTACTGATCACTGACTAGCAGACTCAGTGCTGTGCCAAAGCAGGGGCAGGCACAACTTGGTTTTGCATGCTTTGGAGAGAGAAGCTCACCCCAGGCTTCTGGATAGCCAGCCATAACTTCACTGAATTTTCTGGTGTAAACTAACCTAAATGTAACCAAGTGAGATTAAGCTGCACAAAGTCTTTTATTTGGCCTTCAGGCAACAGTAAGAAATTTCACTCTTGATAACTCGTGCTAATTCAGACCAGTTCTTTGCAGACATGGGAAAATCAAACTGATCTGGCATGAACACAGAGGCTGTCTGAAGTCTTGACAGACAGCTATAGAAGTTAACCCCATCAGTGCCCAAAAGACAGTCCTTGTGCAAATTATTAAGTGCACATCTGCAGGGGAGAAATGGGAAGCTGCTGGCTCTGAACCAGATGAATTCAAGTGGAGGGCCAGAAAGTGGAGTGTTTTCTAAAAAATAGGTTAATTCTCTTCTAGAACTGGAAAGCAACCAAAGAAATTACCTTGGATTCTTCTCTCACAATTAAGTTCAGAGAAGAAATGTCGACTTTTTGTGAATGGGATGGTCAGCCACAGTCCTTGCCCGCTTCACCATCAATGGATTTGTGCACCAGTGGCAGCATTTGATTTTTAGGTATCTGCATTTCAAAGAACTAAACAGCAGCATAGTTAAGAATTTCACCCTGAGCCCACCTAGAGTGTCTGACTTAAGCTTCAAGTCAGGTTTTCTTTCCAGAGAGGTAATCATGAAAAAATTGAGGAGTGGCTTGAACCTGTATTTGAGATGGTGTCCTTTCCCAATCTTCCTCAGCATCCACTAACTTCTGTTAGATCACTAAAGGATACTTTTAACATCTACTGAGTCTTTTCCTATCCTTTGCTTAAAATTTTGTGTAGTTAGGAGAGTGCTCTGAACTGACAGAGGCTCATTTTGTCATGCTTTTTTGTTTTCAATTTGATTTTGTTTAATTTTGTTTTAATTAACATCCGCACTGTTTTTCACCTATATTTGAGACCTCAGGTCACAGAAACACTCTTTGCAGATGGAGAGAATGTGAGGAGACTTCAGTCAAGAAACTCCAACTTTAGAGACAGCTTTGTCTCTTACAGGAACAACAAGCTGTGCTTTGCAGTAAAGATCTACTCGTCTACAAGTAAAGGCTTGACATCTAGACTTTTAGGCAGTCATGACCTTCAGTCTTAGCCTGGACCATGCAGATCAGCTCTGGAAGATACACTGCATGCTGGTCTGCATTGAATTTCACAACGCTGGTGCTATAGTGGCCTGTGGGCCCAGCATGGTCCTCCCAGGATTAGAGTCTGGGACCCAGCTGAAACAGACATCAGCCAGGTCCTGAATTTTGTTTTAAGCATAGTTACTGCTTCATCCATTCAAGTGTGAAGCTGTTCCTGGTGAAGACAGCAGCCTTTCAGGAGAAGGCTGCATCATTTCCGTAAATGATAGCCACTTCCTGTGCTAGCATGTTACTTGACCCAGGAGTGAATAAACACTGAATCAGGACTTGCAGCAAGCCAACTGGCGAAAGCATCACTGGCTCTGTGCGCAGAGCAGTGTTTACAGGAGAAGGAGAAACATGAGAGCAGGAGAAGTAACAGTATTGCTAAACTTAGCTCCAGACACTCATTTAACACACGTAGGAAAGTACATTTTATCCATCTGAGATGGGAAGGAAACAGTCTGAGCTGTGATAGCTTCAGTAACCTGGAAGGATACACAGCTTGCGCTACTGGATCAGCAGTCTGCACTGGTATGCCAGCAGTGCACCGAAATGCCAGTGGCTTATTATAAGGAATTATAATTGTAAGGAATTATAAGGTCCTGGAGGGACTTTTGATAGAGATATTAATAAAAATAAGGAAGTTCCTCAGAAGCAGTATTTCTATGGCTCCTTCCTTGAGCCACAGAGAGCAGGGTATGGTACTTTCTCAGAGTATGGTACTTTCCACTTTGCAAAGTCTTTATTTTTTTACTATCTCTTTTTCTCTCAATTTCCACTATCAATAACAAGAAGGTTTAATAAAATGAAATTTCATCACTGGGTGGATGAAATCCACATAAAAGTCTCTACATCATTGTAGCATTTGCTTAACCCAGCACTTTAGCAATACATTCATCCCTTTGTTGTTCACAGTTCAAATTTCATGGCTTCAATTCTTCACATTTTTTTCCCTGCGAAAATGTCTTTCTCTTCCCTCGTTCATTCATGCTTTCTTTCTGGGTCACATATACATGGAACAGCCACACATGCAAAGTGAGAGCCTCTGCCACAACGGGGTGCGGGACCTGCTTGCCCCACAGAGTGGGGCACCATAGCGAGCCGCCAATGTGGGGCACTGCCACAGGGCAGGGGGCCAGCATGGTGGGGGCTGTCACTGCAACCACACCAGGACAGTGCAGGGGTGGTACCAGCTGCTCACCCCTGCCTGGCACGCCCCGGTGTGGCAGCAAAGGCATCCCTGTGCTCACCAGGGATGAGGAGGTGGGGCAGTGGACAGGGTTCATTTACCTATGTATTTTTTGCTTCCTCACAGAGTTCAGCAATTGCGGGGCTTTTCCAGTCCCAAACCTCTGTGAAATTTGAGGGATTACTGTATTCAAAAACCCTTTGAGAGCTCCTGCTTTATGTCCATGAGAGTACTTTCCAGCTCAGAAATTCCCTCTGAGTCCCTCTGAGCGGGACTCATATTACAGTAATCTCTTGAATTTTGAAGGGGTCCAGAACCAGGGGAGTGCTGCAAAAGCCAAAATCTGTGAAGAGCAGTGGATCATACATATGCAAATAAGCCACACCCATTGCCTTCACCCACTCAGCCCACAGCACCAGGAGGTTTTCCCAGCACTTCCCCGCACTGTGTGATGGGACAGGGGAGGGAAGGGGTTCTTCTCTTCCCCTCCTCAGTGTGCTGGGCAGGGATGGGGGAGCAGAGAGGAGTATCACTGCCATGCTGTGCTGCATGGGGGATCAAGAGCACCCAAGACCCTACAGCCCTCTGTCCCATTTACAGGAAGGTCTAGAAGAATGTACTGCACATGGCAACTCATTTACATAAAACTGAGAAACTTTTATCCCCAGGACAGGAAAACTTATCCACAAAAAGATAATCCCAAAAAGCCTGCATGCATACGCCCTAAGATCCTAGACATCCCATCAGCTGAAATGATACAGGCACCGGTAACAGTGACCTCTTTTTCTTCCTTTCTTCCATGTTTTCGTTCTTTTTCTATTTGCCTCTTGAATCCATCTCTCTCTCTCCCTCTCTCTCTCCTCCATCCTTTTTACACTATGCCTTTATTCAAAACCCACTGCTGTGTGCTTATATAGGGAGTCAGGGACTATAATATACCCATTTCTATGCCAGCTGTGTAATTTACTAATAAAAATCTGTAAGGTTTTGTGGATCCTCTGACTTTTGTTGTTCTTTTGACCATAAGCATCTACAAATCTTAGGTGTGCCCTTCTCCTTAAGGTTGGGACACCCCAAACACACACAAAAAAACCTGCTAGTGGCCACAGTGAGGTTCGGGTTTAGTGGATTTTTTATTTGCTTTGTCACTGAATCAAATTGAAACCAGGTCAGGAATTAACTGTAGCATGACCCATTGCCCTTTGTGGTAATTACTGGTCATTGTTGGTGTTATAATGGAGGTCACCACACACTGTGCAAACACTGGGAAATTCAAGAATGTCACAATAGGAAATATTTCCTGTGTAACAGGAAATACTCTTGGCAAAAATAGTGATGATAAATTTGGCTAAACTTTTTCACCACACTTTGGTGTAAGACATTATATCTATCAGAGAGTAAAACAAGAGAGTTACTCATAACTGAAGTTTAGCAAATATCAACAGATAGCAGAGGACAATAGAGACAATTATTCAAGCCTGAGTGTAACATTTGGTACACATGCACTTGATCTTGGTTTGAGTGAATAAATTAATTAATTAATTAATTAATTAATTAATGATTTCCAGTGGTTTTCACAGGTACCTCCAGATAAAGAGGACTCACAGAGACTGCTTACCTGGCTTGGAAGACTCTTCCAAATGCTCCTTCACCAATATCTCTCACATATTCAATATTGTTTCTGGGATACTCCAGGCTAAGCAATTTTGGATTGAGGAGAAGGGGCATGCGCTGGTACATTGGGTTGGGGTGCAGCCGGTCCAGGAGTAGTTCAGAGGGCAGAGCGGTGAGTGTTGGTGTCTCTGACTCTCTGAAACAAGGGAGTGGTTTTCCATCAGTGTGTGCACAGCCCTCAATTAGGACACAACTAGCTGACTCTCTTCCTGGGCTTATTTCCTCCAGGATGGAAAAGGAAGCTGTAGCAGAGCTACTGAAAGAGCCTTGTAGCAATGTGTCATGATATGTTCACAGTCACCAGCTCACCTTCTCTGGCACAGGAGTTTGCCAGAACTTGCCCTGGGCTGCCACAGGCAAAGAGAGGTCTGCTCCCTCCTATCAGGCCTTTGCAGAACTTTTCTCTCACAAACAGGCAAGCCGTTTTCCAAAGCAGCATTTCTTGCATTGAATTAAGTCCCGAGATTTACCTTTTTTTGGTTTTCCACTGCTTTCGATGGTGGCAGCAAACCAAGAAGACAATGCCAAAGATCATGACCAAAGCAAAGCTGGAGATAATCGAGATGATGATAGTCATGGAGTACGTAGGGGGAAAGGGAGGAGGAGGTGGGAGATTTAGAGTGTCTCCATTTGGTTTTCTTGTTCCTAGTGATAACAATCCTGTAATGCAAACAAAATCAGAGGGTTATGCCTCTGCTAGTTTATAGAGTATTGTATTGTATAGAGTATGTATTATGTGTCCTAAAAGGAATCTGCAGGGAGAAGTGTGAGACCAAGTAATGATGATGATGACCAAGTAATGATGACCATGATACTTTTCTCCAATCATATCCCCTTGTCTCCAACAATTTTCATCTCAGTGTCTTTATGGGGCAAACATGGAGAACCAGTTTAAAACACACTTGGCTGCATCTTTAGGAGGAAAAATATCACACAACTACCGGCTGAGTACTTTCTGAGACATTCTAGAAAATGCTATTCTGTACATGCAATAATTGAGAACAGAAGGAAATTTAAACTCTTCTTTTTAAAGCCAGCTAAACTGAAAATGACATGCATTCACTTGTGTCCATAAAACCCCTGTTCTGTGTACAAGAGGAGTTACCTTATTTCCAGGCACTGAGATCCAGAAAATGTGACTCTTGGATGAAATATCTTTCAAATATTGTTCTGTTCCTTGAACAAGGACTAACAGAAACCATTTCAGCATCAGAGAACAAAGATGTTTCCATATTTTTCAGGCTTCTTTTTTGTTAAAATTAAGTTGTGTATTATTTTATAACATTGAAAAATGAATTACCCAAAATAAAACACCTTTGGAAAATAGTCCCAAACCTTACCTTCAAAACACAGTGGGGCAAATCTAGGGCAAGATGCTCAATTTGCCTATCTTCATTTTCCCCTCTTTAAGGGGCATGTTATATCTGGTCAGAGATGCTGAGTCTATCCATGAGGAGACCCAGAACTAGCTGAATCCAGAAGAGAGAACAGATCTGTATACTCATGATGCAAACATTCTGCATGGCCCGAAAGCAGACAGTGGCAGAAATCATGCTGTTGCCTACCATCTCCACAGGGAGACACGCTGCAGTATTCCCAGGTCACAGCTGGGTCCTTTGTGTAGCACCAGGGACGTTCGTTCTCACCTCCTGGATTGCGGCAGTAATTCTCAGCATCGGACAGCTCAGGAAAAATCTGAGGAGTCTTCCTGTGCAAGTGGGGAGCCTTGGGTGGAGGGAAGCAAATTACATTAGTGTTTAAGGATAATTTTTCCTGCCATTTTTAGTAAAATAAAAATGAATAACAGAAATAAAAAAGGCAGAGCCTTTCTTGAAACAGCCTGGCAAAATGACGGAGAATGCATCTTGCCACAGGAAGGTGAACTTGCAGACTGAAATATAAGGAGGTTTTGAAACACCAGTGGACTCAAGAATGAAGACAACCTATCCCTGCTCAGCCCTTCCACTGAGATTGCGCTGACTGGCTCTAGGAATCTGGTTGGAAAAGCAGACCTAGAGCACAGCTCTCCATTTGGTGGATCTCACACTCATGCACACCTGATCACTCCACTTCTGGCAGGGAATGCCGGAGGCCGTGACATTGGCCCAACCCTGGTAAAACTGGCCATTGCCACTGTAGCACGTCCCTGGGAAGGAAAAAAAGAAAAAATCAAAAACCATGGAGTCAAGGCATCTTAGACCACATCCTGCAGCATGGATGCACAAGAATAAATGTCATGTCCTTACATGAGAGTATGTGACAACTAGCACATAACATAACAGGACAAGACAGCTACATGCCAGGCACTGTTTATCCTCTTGGATTTTGAGCTCAATACAAAACACCAAATCTGGAAAAATTTCAAAGAGGGAACTGGAGTTCTTCCAGACTGAGAAAACAGGCCATGTGTGGTTGAGCTGCAACTACCTAGTTTACAGTACTTCCACACAGAAAGTGCAGGCAGAAGCACACTGAACCCACTCAAACCAAACCAAGGAAATAAGGAAATTGCAGCACTAGTTCCATGATTCATAGCCTGCACCCTTACAGAGGTACTAATAGCAATACACCCATGTTCCTTGTGTAAGTAGCAGAAGGCTGCAATGCATGAAGTCCCACAGTGGTATCCCTCCTCCTGCCTCTGTACAGTGCTTGTCCTTTTAGAATATTCGGAAACAGCCTAGGATGGAAACAATATACTGAAGACAACTACAGTCTGAAGGAGAAGGATCAGTATAAAACCAATGTTATCTATAATGAAGAATATATAGTTCACTTTTTATACACATGACTTGCTCCAAGTGCAGAAAAATTAAGCAGAAAATCTTGAGATGATTTTACTACAGGAATATGCATAAATGTTGACAACACCTGTCCTCACAGGAAAATTGAATGCATGCTGGCATAATCTAGGAAACAGGAAAAGAGCATAGAAGATGCAGCCTTACACACTTCAACTCATGATAGCTAATCTTTCATAAACTCGGCTGAGCAGGGGCTGATATTCTGATTGATGGCGTAGATTAGCAACCACTGCATTATTGACCTTGTGAGAAAAATTTAAAAGACAGCAAATACGTGCTTTTGTCATAATTTTGTTTTCTGTTCTGTTCATAAACTTGCTACCCAGAGAAAAAGAAAAACAAGAGGAAACCTGATGTGTTCTAAAATAAAGTATTTTGAAAGCAAATATTTTCCAGATTCATGAAAGCTCTATAGGTTTTGATCCAAATTTGAGATGAGGCTGTGTGTTTTAACTTATCCTCACAGATTGTCCTCCTTCTCCTCTAGGAAGACCACAGTCAATACACCATGATGACTATGTGCCCTTTTCTTGTCGGATCACTTCAGATTGCATTTATATTTTGTTATAGACCCTTCACATTCCAAAATTTCACCAAGCATCAGGCACTGCACGAGTAGGTAGAAAAACTACCATTGAATTTTGTGCTCGTGATGAGTGAACTTAAACAAAGGATCAATTTTCTGTAACCCAAGGCATCCAAATATCGCAGTATAGTTATGACAGCAGACTTCACAAGAACACTTAAACCTGTCACAAATACAACATAAAATACTCTAATCTGACTCCTTTAACTGATACAGAAATACCATTATTAGCTCACATCTGCAAAAAGCTAGCAGCCCCCATGAGACATAGCTCTCCAGACATGTAAAATCTTGTTAAGATGCCCTGGTACCTACCCGTGTGTCTAAGTCACAGTATCACAGTATCACAGTATAGATAAGGCTGAAAAGGACCTTGAAGATGATCTCGTCCCACCTGTAATCCAACTAACCTATTNATTCCATCCCCAGCCTATAGCTCTGCTTGGGGTTATTATGACCAAAATGCAGAACCCAACATTTAGACTTATTAAATTTCGTTCTATTGGAACCTGCCCATCTCTCCGGTCTGTCCAGGTCTCTCTGCAGGGCCTTCCTACCCTCTAACAGTTCAACACGTGCTCCAAGCTTGGTGTCATCCATGAATTTACTCATGATAGCCTCAATCCCATCATCTATATCATCAAGGAAAATGTTGAACAGGACCGGACCCAACACCAACCCTTGGGGGACACCACTAGTAACCAGTTGCCAACTAGATGAGACACCATTAATCACCACTCTCTGGGCTTGGCCATCTAACCAGTTCCTGACCCAGCAGAGAATATTCCTATCAAAACCCCTTCCTGCCATCTTCCCCAGGAGTATATCGTGGGAGACTGTGTCAAATGCTTTACTGAAGTTCAGGTACACCACATCACAGCCTTCCTCTCATCCACCAGGTGTGTGACACCTTAGAGGATCAATGTGGAGAGTTTTAGTGGTAGCAACAGTAAGGGAGCACACCTGAGTCATTTGTACTCTGGAAAGTGCAGACACTTTCATAGAAGGTCTTGTTAGAATGAGGACAGAGAGAGTACTATAGGTGGTCCATCTGGACTTTAATTAATAATTTGATGGCAAGCTAGAAAACAACTTGGTCCATGGTCTCCAAACCTTTTTGCACGCAACAGAGGCACTAAAGTAAAAAAGAGGGGGCAGTATTACTGAAATGTTACCGTTATGTCTTCCTGATTCATGTCTGGATATTGGATATCTATGCAATGCCACCCTGGGATAATGCTGCGAAAGCTGAACAAAAAGGTCATGCGTTTACAGAGAAGACAGAGGTTATGTCCTCAACTTGCAAACATCTAGGGGAAGGCTGAAACCATCCCATGAATGCACCACTCATTTGCCAGCACCCCTCTCTTGTGGTCCTTCCACTAGGGAGGGGATCGCTGCACCTGCAGGTTGTAGGCAGTGAACAATGATGGTGGACTGCACACAGGGTGCTGAAGCCCTTGTCTCCCAAGTATGTATCACCAGGACCCTAGGGCTCAGCTGAACAGCTGGAGCCAAGGTGTTTCTATGAAAGAAATATCTCAAAAATTCTTGATTTTACTCTTTTTTTCCACTTTATCTCCCCTTGCAGGAAGTGCCTACCACCGTCAAATCCACAGATCTCACCTTAGAACCATGGTTGGAGAGAGATTCCTTTTTCCAATGGGGCAAGTTCAGTGACTGAACTCGAAACTGCAGCTGCATATCACTGGATGAGTTGGATGTGCATGTTTCAGCCATGATCAGCAGACTCCATTTCAGGCCATGACCAGGGTGTGAGGCTGACAGAAGACATAGCAGCACCACAGGGGATGTCTGGGTCTCACCATAGGTCATGAGGGGGTTTGCACAAGAAACAGCTAGACTTCAGAGATGATTTGAGGAGAGTACTGGGACCTTTTGGATATTAAGGTCCTGCAAGGCCAGCCTGACAGAGGTAACTATGTTGGTAAAAGCATATAAAGCTGGAATAACCTTAGTAGCAGTATCAGAAATGCCAAATGTAAGTAAAGAAGAACTAGAAGCAATTGGGAAAGAAGGGGGAAAAACTTGAGCATAGGGTACCACCTAAAATCTCCATGCTTTGCTCTTCATTTTTAAAAGTAATCTTCATTTTTAAAAGTTATCTCCCAAATCTCTGAAGGGCTGGAAATGTGGTCCCCATGCCTTGCATGTGGAACTCAGACATTACCTGGTATGAATTCAGTCAGCCAGGACCAGAGAAAAATGCAAAAATGCTGTGCAGACTGCATCTTCAGCATCACTGCCTCCCTGGCAGGAATCAAACCCTGGTCTCTGCCTCTCATGTAGGAGACCGGGGTTCAATTCCTGCTGGAGAGGCAGTGGTGCTATTTAAGAATTGGACTCGATGATCCTTGTGGGTGCCTTCCAACTCAGAATATTCTGTGTGATTCTGTGATTCAATGAAGAACACCATGTCCACCTCTAAAAGTATAGGGCCTAGAGCAGTCTACTTACTGGTTATATTCTCCTTCTTAAAATCTGCAAAAAGACAAGACAAAACATAAGGAGGGATTGTCCAGGATGCAATGTAACTTAATTAGTAAGCATAATTTAGGAAAAAGTTCTCACCCTAGCAGTGCTTAAACAGCTTCCTTCTTTGCAAAGGCACCTGAATAGCATTTCCCCAACATTAAGACTACTTTTTGAGATTATCATCTTCTCAATAATGATCCAGGCTTTATTTACTTTGGGGATTTTTCACACACCCCAGTTGGCTGAGATAGGCAAACACAAGATGCACCTGTCACAATTCCATGTGCAGATGCTAATAGGACAGTAGCCACTATTAGCTTTTACTTCAGTTGTAAATTATGGATCTTATCCGACACCTCTCCCTTACCAAGAACACAGCTCACCAGACAATGGGAGCATGTGCCACTCACCGAAGAAAGGAATGCGGGTGCAGGAGCTGAGGTCCTCATGCAGGCTGGGCAGCCTGTTGCATTCCAGAAGAGCGAGCCGCATCAGCCCAGGCTTGTAAATCCCCTTCTGAGTATTTTCCTCCATCTCCTTAAAGCAGTAGAGATCCTTTACAGCGAGGCAATTCTCTCTACATTATTTTGCAAAAAACAGTGAAATACAGCAGTCAATGGCTTAGAAAAAACAACTGCACTTAGCAGTGGTGTGCAGGTGTTATGCAGACTGCCAGAAATTCATTAACACTTCTTTAAGTGTAGTCTGGATGGCTCATAAGCCGTAAAGGAAATGGCATAAAATATAAGAACTTCCTTTAGGAAAGAAATGAAGCTACATTTTTAATGAAGCAGGGTTACACTCAAGACACAACACACATAACAGTCTGTGAGGAGTTCATCCCATCTTTTCCTACAGATTTTTGACATCTTCTATTAATAAACATCACAGAAGCATAAATGCCTTGAGTTGGAAGGGATCACAAGCTGGAAGAATTCATCTAGTTCCAACTCCGTTTCCACAGGTAGGGACACCTTCCACTAAACCTGAGTTTAGACACTTCCAGGGATGAGGCATCCACAACTCCTCTGGGAAACCTCTTTCAGTTCCTCACCACCCTCACAATAAAGAATTTCTACCTAATACCTAATCCAAAACTACTCTCTTTCAGTTTGAAGCCCTTCCCTCTTGTCCCCCTTTACACATGCTAGTGTAAATAGTCTCTCTTATGTCTGGAGCTAGAAGTTTTCAGTACATTCAGAAAATCTCACCTGTCTTCTCTAAATTGTACTTTAATGAGTCATCTATTAAAAGCAAGAGCTGAGCTGGAATTCTTACTCTCTTTAAATTCAATATTTGCCTGTATTTTTAATGTCACAGAGTCACTCAATCAGTCTTCTTTTATCCACAGACAGCTTTCAATTCCTTTTTCCTCTGTCAACTGTGTGCAGAAAAGTTTTAAAGTGCCTAGTAAAGAAGAGACCTGTCTCCCACCTAATGTATTCCCTCCATACCAAAGTGAAACATTCACTGACAGGAAGTGCTTTCAATGTATAAATGGGCTTTAGAGGAGAAAGTTTTTGTGTTTCACTGTTTGAGAGTAAGGGCAAGGCAAAAATATCTGTTCTAGGGGGTTAAAAAATGCAGCATATTGAAAAGCTTGTGGATTTGTTGCATTGGTCAATTTATTACTGATCTGCTTACTTATGTAGTCATTCTTGGGAGCCTGAGTTGCAAAACCAGCTTTGAGGTCATGTGCAGAGATTACTTATGCCGAGTTCAATTGAAGGCCTTTGCACATCCACAATTTTTCTGACCATCACACAGTGATACAGAAAGGCAGAAAGGTACTGCTGGGTGCTGTGTTAAAAGATTTAGTCAAATTCATCATCTGATCCAATCTCTTTAATTATACAACAATTTTAGCAAGAGCAGATAGCCATGATCTTCAATAATCACTATCAAAACTTCAAACCCTCTAAAGCACCTGAAGGACGCAGGTCATTGGGAATTCTAATAGGGTAGCAGCTTTTTTGCAACAGCAAAGGATGTCTTCAGGTCTGCAGGCTGATACCACCAAAGTCCAGCTGCTCTGTGCTTTGTTTTAGCCAGTGCTGGTTTATTTCTTCCTCACTTCCATGAAAACCAGAAAGCAATTAGATGACATATTTTTTTTTTTTAATGTTAAACTACACATGTAACCAGAATAACCTTCTGAAGTAAAGATATACTTAGATAGGGAAATGAGAAAAACTTGCATTTGTTGCACTGGCTGAGACTTGGGAGAGCTGGATTGAATTAGCTCTGTTCTATTCTGGAGCCTGGATGTCCTCAAATAAGTCCTTTATTTGGTGTTCAATTGCAAAATGCAAAGACCACTCCTCTGCAATGCCGTCTGCTTTGGTATTAAATGAAGGTTACCTTCACCACAAATCCACTCTGGATGCATGGTGAGGCAGCCAGAGGGACGGATGGTCAGTCTTCTCTATCTGGGCTTATATCATTGTTGTAACAATGCTGAGCAGCAAGAGTTTGATGAGATCATATGCAAAGACTACTTCAGATTATTATTAGAAATCTTATGTAATGTAAATGACACATGGACAAAGAACAGTAATAGCAGAGAACAAATGTGCCAGTAGTGTTTTTAGGGACCACAAGAGGAGGTCGGGATGCACAGGCTCAAACAAAGTCAGACATTTTCCAACACAAGACTGTTCCCTGCAGCCTTCGTGTCAGCAGTGATTGAAACAGAAACTGAGGATGTTTCTTTTGCTATCACAATAGCAGCCAGTGGCAAAAGGCAAATGTAATCAAGGAGAATGAAAGCAGACATCTTTTTCCCTAAAAACTCTCATTTTAATTATATCTTAATTTACATGAAATGGAACTTTTTCCATATTGTTGTCTTCTATTATTTCATCTTGTTTTACCACCGATCGCTTTTATACAAGATTGACTTAGTCTGACAGTTGTTATTCTTGCTAGCTAGCATCCAAATCAAAATTAACATTAAAAAAATGACGTAGAGAGAGAAAATTTGGTGCAGAGAATAAATAACAAGACAAAAACACATAGAAATATGTCAAGGGAAATACGTCCCTCAAAAACTGGCAGAAATTACCCATCACTGAGAGAGTTAAATTCTTCCTCATTAAGTATTTCAGTTGAAAACCTGCATAGTCTGACCAGTTTCTGCACAGAGGTATAAAGTTGCCAGTAAAAAGTAGTTAAAATAATTGGAAAGTAACCAAGAACATGGGAGAAGCATTAAAGAGCCCCCAGACCTCTCTTAGATGTTCAGAAGTACATATTAGGCATCTGAGAAGAGAACTGAGGTAGGGCTTTAGAAGAGCTGCTGTCCAGCTGATGTGCTCTGGGAACAACATTTGGGAAGGATTCTGTTCCAGTGCTTTTGTCATGAATAAAGCTCCAATAAAATTGATGGGGGCGGGGTGGGGAAGGGGGGAAGGGAGCTGTAAGCAGGTGGAGGAGAGGCTAGTAGTTAAAAATACCACAACTCTGACTCATGGATTTGAAGAAGGATTATGCCTGGCAAGTCCATTAACATTTAGACGTATTTGCAAATGTTGTACCTGTTAGGTCAAAATCAAGTGCAGGTTTATGCTGATTTATATCACTCTGACATTAGAACAGCCCCAGAAGTGCAGGCCTTTAGTCAATCACTATGACTTGTGATTCTGCAGGGCCACTTGTGAGCAGGGGTAAATGAGGCACGGCCCTGATCTAACTGAAATACCTTGTGGAGCACCATTCAAAATTCTTAGCTGACAAATGTGCTATACGTGTCTGGCTGAGATATAAATATTGGCACACATCTTGAAAAAAGGCAGAGAGATCGTGCACTTAAGGGCACAGTGACAAAGAGCAGAATAAGGGGGTGGCAGGGAGGAGTCTGCCAGCAAAAAGCAACTTTCAGTACTTAGCTGCATGATTATCTGTGGATACTTGCACATACTCTTTTTCTGTAGTTCTATATATGCCACCATTGTGTTGATGGTGATATATGGAGCATCATACATGCCAGATAGAAAACTGAATATATAGTCAACACAATTTTAATCTGTGCCTTTGTTTTAGAGATATTAAAGGAAGAGCAACCAGAAAGGTCCAGATTACAAAACCAACATTCTGCTATTGTCCTAAGAAGCCCCCACATAACCAGAAAAACGATTTCCAGTAAACCATTGATAGCCCAAGTCCAGCTGGCAGTGTGATTGCCATGTCTGTTGAGAAGACTTGTATTTTGGGGGCTGCTCTTCAAGTAATCACATATCTGAATGTTTAAAGATGTGTTTCAAAGAGGACGAGAACAAAGCACTGCACTTTAGGCAGGGATGTCAGTTGCCCAAATATAAAATGGATAATGACTCATCCTCCAGGGGGTGAATATGATAGGAAAAAAGAAAGCTTTATCCTGATAAAACTATGTGTGGCTGTCTCCAGCAAGGCACACCAAGCAATCATAATTCCATTATGGTTAACAATAATAAAACCTGGCCAGAAAAGCAGAACTTGAAAAACAGTTTTATTCTAGTCAGAGAAGCTGAGGAAGATGTAAAAATCTCACTGTGAAGAGGACAGGAAGAAATTTGCCTTCATGGCCATGGTGGGAGGCCAGGAACAACAAGGGAAGGACTGGTCAGGAGGTTGCATGGGGAGGAGCAGTGTCTCTGCCACTGAGATGTATGCGCAAATACCTGTCAGCAGTGGATTAGCTATACTGAGAGATGCTTTGGACTCCTCAATGTCCTAGTCAACCCAGTTTCAATGGACATTACTCTGCATATGGAAGGATACAAGAGCCATATTGGAGTTTTGATTTAGCAGGTACAATTATAATGATGGTGTCTCTGATGTCATTATTTTGAGTTTCATCTTTGTCATAGCAGGAAGTGCTAAATGATTAGAGTATTACCCTGGCCAGATTTTTTATATACTCTCAGGCTGCCTTTAGTCAAGATTCCAAATTAACAATTGCTTTTGATAGTAAGTACATATTGACCTAGGAAGATTTAACTCATAACAATATGTTAATTATTTAAAACTATTACGTCCTTCAAATGGATACTTCTTTTCAACACTGTCCACTAGATGCCTGATGTACTACAGAGGTCTGGGCCTTGAATTCAGTCTGTATCCTAGCAATGAGCATAGAGAGTGCTCAGTCAGTCATCTCTGTGTACAGAGAAGAGAGAAAAGGGAAAACCCATGCAAACCTAGAGGGCCCAACTTCACTCAATGCTACTGGAAACCAGAACAGTCCCTCACCACACCCCTGCTGCCTGCACAAACCTATGAAATGAAAGTGAAATATGAGCATTTTTTTCTTCATTTACCTGCACACTGGTTTTGGAGCTGGCCCAGCTCCGGAAGGATTGCACTCCTGGAAGATGTAGTTACACAGCAGAGACTCAGCAGCCGGCTGGCAGAATGAACTCACCATTTTCAGTTCAGTCCAGGCAGTGTGCACAAGCAGCTCTTGGGTCTCCTCTGGGTCAGCATAGGAGGAGTTGAAGAAAACAAGAGCATTCTTCGCCAAGATAGCACTACACACCTCACCTCTGTATGTGCTGCAGTAACCTGCATCACCCTTGTACAGCTTGCTGTTGAGGACAAGAGCATACACACGCTGAATAAGCTCACAGCCCCAAACGCCTGCAGGCACACAATGCCTAGGCTCTGTTTGCAGTTAAAGTGGCATGCATAAAGCTAACATAGGTCAGAGGAGATGTAGATGGTTCTAACCACTAAAGCTAGCCAATAGAACAGAAATTAAACTTCTGCAAGGTGCCCTGGTGAAGCTCTGGTGAGCTCCAGGGATGACACTCTGGCCAAGTGGTGTTAACAGTATAAATGGGCAAAAGACTAAGTGATCATACACAACCATGACCTAGCGTGGCCCCTCACCCTGACCCTAGGTACTAATGGCAATATGTTTTGTTTTCCTGCTTCCCTGTGATAGGGATCAGCCATACTGCTTGCAGTAGCCCTATGATTACTCTACGATAACTGCTGCCTAACAACAGTTTAACTTAGGATGGGCTTGATGAGCAGGAGCCCAGTTAGTTCAACCCAACATGTGCCAGAGAATTTTTCAAAAGGTCAGACCAAGTTCCTGCCTGCCGCTCCTCATCTCCTACAATCCCTCCTGACTCTGCCTTTCTTTCACACATGTTTATGTGGAAGACACAGAGAAGAGGAAGGCACAGTCATCTGTGTTTTACTTCCTGGTACCTCCTTGCAAGGTTCATCTTCTCCTCTCTTCACTGTATCTCCCATTTTACAAATTCCTGATACAAAGCATGGAGACAGAGCTATGCAGGAGCAATAAGAAGCACAGTACAGTCAGCTCCTTTAAAGGCCATTTATTTATCTTTCCTGTATTTTACATGTCTGGAAGGAGATGCCTCCCTTCTTCCCCTCGGCTGTCAAAAGGGAGCAGCAGGGCAAGGGCAAAGCGCAGGACTGCTATATTCCCACTAGTTCCCACAGTCACCCAACAGGAGCAAGGTATGTGGGTAAGGAGGTGCCCTCTGCTTAGGTAGCCTCTGGGATGCAGTGTCCTTGGTATGGGAGGGAAATCTGGGACAACAGACTCCCTGTGTATGGGGGATGCCAAATCAGGGCGAGAGTGCAGCTGTCCCCACTGCTCATTTGGTCAGTGTCACTGGGGTCAGAGAGTTCAATTCACAACATGCCAACCATTTGGAGCAGTCAACAGAGCTATTTGTATCTTTGCCTTTTACTTCTTTCCCCTGACCAAACAATCACCCATTGTTAACTCTGGGGTTTCTTGCTGTTTTGTCTTTGGAAAGCTGGAGGTACATGGACAAGAGATTACATGGGATGCTCACATTTCTGCTTTTCAGATGCTGCTGTCTATAAATGACATTCCCTGACCTTGTTTTAGCTGCTCTACTTCAGGGTTTATGTGAATTTTTTTAATCTTTTTTTTTCTATTTTCACATCAGCTAAAAAATACTGGAAGGCACCAATCCCCTGAGGTATTACCAAAAGAACAGTGATGCTCTTCTACACTGCATCAGCCTGGGCAACAAGCAGGAAGAAC
>WEKX01024099.1:6246-33291 GCA_013390025.1 Pitta sordida | reverse complement strand
TGATTTAAGTAAAGAAAGTCAAACCGATTAGAAGCAGTTGATAAAAACAAACCAAAGCTACTGGAGTGTGATGATAGCAAAGGAAGATTATTAATGTGTTGCAGGTACTGGAGAGAGATGCAATTATAAGATTCAAGGGAAATAAGGCAGACAAAAACATCTGCAGTGAAAGCCTAATCCTTTGAAATTAATTCATTTACTAAACACTCCTGTCTTTTTAAGTTTGAGTTTCACAGCAGATATTACTGCTTGTCAGAATGGCTTTGACAGAACACACTTTGAAATACTCATGATCCAACTCCAAGGATAAAGTAGGGATTAGAAAGTATGTGTTTTCTTTTCATTTTTTTTCTTTTAAGGCAACTATATACAGTAAGAGCCTTATCATCCTTTCAAGGGCACATTTCAAGGAAATTAAAAAGAATTGTGAGTTTATTTTGTTTCTTTTTTAATTCCTGCTTACAAAAGAGTCCTATGATCTTGACCACTAAAGTGCACACTTGTACAAAATATGTACGCTGGGTCTCCTTCTAAATCAGACACAGATCAGACTAAATAGTCCTGCAGGAGAATGAGAAAAATCAACATCTCTGCAAGATGTACTGACATGAAAAAATTAGGTATGTCAAAAGATGGGAAGGTAAAAGAGTAAGGAGGGCAGATTGTTCAGGCCCTGACTCCTGTCTGACATATGGAATCCCCATCACTGGAGAGATTTATGAACTTGCTGGTGAGGGATGGGATAGACAAGTGTCTGAAACACATCCAGTCTGGCTTGTCTGTGATTAATATCTCTTGTTTGCATTACAGCAGACTGAACCATGAATCAGGACTCCCTGCTCTAGCCACTGCACAGATGGGCCTTTATTCCAATGGGTTTAAAAAGGCTGGAGACCACTCATGTCAGTCACATAATTTTTTTAAAATGCTGAGGTACCTTGAACCTCTGCAGTTAGGCTTAATCACCCATCAGCATTCTTCTAGGTCTTTCCTTCTCTGTATCTTCTATACTCCTATGATGCTGAATACGATTCTCTAAAATCCACCTCCCAGACATCCTACTCCTTTAAAAACAAGCTGGATCAAATCAAAGGAGCCTGTCATCAAGGAAACAAGAGCCGCAAAGACTTCCTGTCAGATGGGTAAGGAGGACAAGATGGTGAAAAGCGTACCATCTGGCAAGTTACTCTTCTTCTTGGGCTTCAGCACACAACCCAGATTGAAAAGCTTGCAGGAAATCCTTCCTACACCCATTACTTCTCAGCTTCTGTGTTACTTTCCTCCTCATGCAACTTCAACACGAATTTGGCAATGTGTTGCTTTCACAAGGTACAGAGACCAAAAAATGATCCACAGTAGCTAGTATCACTGAAGCATACACAAAATTTCCTGTCCTCTTTCAGTTTAACTGTGCAATGCTGCAGCATCCCAGACTCCAGAGCCTGATGCAGGTAGGTGCTGCACTTGGAGGTTGCACAAAAAGCAAATCACCAATAATCTCATTCCACTATATTTACACTTTTCAAACCCCTCTTTGTTCTGCATAAAATCATGTTAGAAGTCAGGGGAGTTGTCACTATAAGCATGGTACACACTTCGTACAAAAGAAGCAAGCTCCATTCATGAGCAGGAGACAAGGAATACAAACATTACATCACAGCATCAAGATGAAGCCATAATCTGTATACAGTTTAAGTCAGCCTTTTAAGATTCAGTTTGGCAGAATTCACACATAGAGTCTTAGTGATTTCATGTGTCTGATCTCTATCTACTTAAAAATTTCACTATTATTAGAAAGCCAGGGGAATTGTTTAAATTTATGAAAGAAATGCATAAATATAGTAATCCTGCATTTGGATATGAAGATTTGAAATACAAAATTTATTATGTCTTTCCTGTCCCCTCCCGTCTCCTGATTTATCCAGCAGGACAAATTTTAATGTATTACTTACAGGTGCAAGTTGTACAGGACTCAGATGATGCACACATCAAAATATTAAGCCCAATTCTATTTTCCCAGTTATGTTAGATGAAATATAGAGGCTTGTTACATTTCAGTGCAGTTTCTGCTGGTGTAAACAACTAAAAATGACAAGAGGGGAGTTAGTCCTGGGATGAGAATATTTTTTTAAACCACCTTAATTTCAAGAAAAGCTGATTGGTGTTAACACTGAGAAAACCTATTTGGTTTCTTAAAAAATAATTTTATTTACATGACAATAAATTAATTCAACCAACTATCAAATAATGGTGCTTTTTGATGGGCTTTATAAAACACTTCATTAGGCTATTAAGATCCTTTCACATTATTTTCAACTGGAAGAGGAGCAAAAAATTAGTTCATTGTTCATGACCCTTGCTCTGACCCTGACAATTGAAATGCTCATATATAGTCTAATTTTTTTAAAAAGTAAATAAATACTAGTTCAAATACAAGTTCTTTCAGTTATGGAATTGGATCAGAGAATTAAGAGAGTTTGGAATAAGGCCATTCTTTCAGCAAACCAATAAAAACCATGGAATAAAGTTAAACTACAGGCTAATCTGAATTCACCTCACTGTATAAAAAAAGCATAGCTCTATTTACATCCAAATTCAAACAAATCAGCATAAAAGAGACATTTTTATTCCAGTTTAACAATATAATATGCTAATGTCACTTAAGTAAGTTTCAGTAAGTCTTGTTTAACTTAAAAACTTCCTGTACAGCTTCCATAGATCTTCCCTTATATTTTGTTTTTGGGATTAAATTAGATGAATAAAGTACATTTATCCACACAGTTTTTTGCAGATTATACACATAGACTACGTTTACTCTGTGCCAGGTGCATATTGCCTCCAATACAAGCCTCATATCTGTTAGTGGAGCACAGTTCTCCCGGTATGTCTCTCCAGTTCTTAGCACAGTGTTAATTTTTTTTTTAATTTGTTTTCTTTCATTGCCACTCTCTGCAGTGTGCTTTTCCTACAGTCACTGAAGTAGAAAGGCATTCTTCTGCCTTTCAACTTTGCTGCTGAACCACATGGAGTACACTAAACCTACAGGCGCTTTCTCCAATAATCATGTTGGACAGACCATATACTCTCTTCCATGGGGGTTTTTTTGTAATTTTTTTTTTAAGACCCCCCCCGATCATCCTCAGTGACATTAAGACTGAGGTGGTATTCTCTTTTACAATATTAATACAGTCGGCCCTCTTGTACTTTGTACTTCAGATCTTAGGGGCACAATTTTTTAGCTATGAAGGAGACACGTTTTTTGCAACTGTGCATGCGCGACCTGCCGCATGCGGCAGGGGCGGTAGTGGCAGCACCGGCGGCGGCAGCGGCATGGGCAGCGGTGGTGGCGGCATGGCCGCCATTCAACATGGAAACAGGGCTTCGCGGACCCCAGTTAAGACCGCGGGTGCGTAATATAAGAGACCCTACTGTACTTTTGAATATTGAATATTCACAGAAGCACAGAATATTCTGAGTTGGAAGGGACCCACAAAGATAAATTATCTTCTCCCCAAAAATACCAATAGATCTTTCTGTACTAGAGTTTACCTTGGTTTATTTATTCATTGAAGTATTCTCCATATGCATGTCTCTAGTTCTTACTGTACACTGCCTTAGATGTAGAAAGGAGGTTTTCTGTTACCCTCATTTAAAAGAAACTTTGAGTAATATCTTTGGGTTACTGTTGTTCAGCATCCTTCACTGCATGAAGTAACTAGGTTTCGTACCTTTGTTTGATTGTTCTTTACAACTCCCTGGCTCCTTTTTTCAGCTTGCTGTCATATACTATTTGATTTTCAATCTTCAGATCCTACTTTTCTGTGATACTATTCCTTATGCCAGATGGCAAAAAAATATGTTCATTTCCATTAACTTTTTTGCTTTATTTTTCTTTTTCTTATCTTGACAAACTTTCTAGCATTGCTCACCTGTTCAGGATGAAACATACATAACAGAAATATTATTCTTACCTAATTTTCAAGGTCTTCTTAAGATTTCCTGCTACACAAAGTTCATAAATCTTCTTAGTCAACCAAAATATGATCATTTAACTTTTCTAGGGTCTTGTCTAAAGGATGTGTCATGATCAGATTCTCCTGTCCTACTCTGTAGAGGTTTCATTTTTGCCTCTCTTCTTTATCATTCATAAGCCGAATATTAGTTCAAGATACAGCTTGAGATGGTCTGGAGTAACCAGAACTGCTCACAGTATACGAGATGGATTCTGGAGGACATTTGAGACAGCAACTGTGTCATAGCTTTTGCAGTAATGCAAGCAGCTAACAAGTAATTTTAAGTGTTAAAAGAGTTCATGGCATACATGATTAATGGACATCTGACCTCCAACCACAGGACATATCAACTACCAACTGCAAACTGGGCATTTTAATACGGTGAAGGAGAATAGATCTAAACAGAACAAGCATTGTCTTCATTTACTAAATGGAATCCCACAGTATCTCAGTAAGTAATTGTTGCCTATGCTAACATGAAAACTTGAAATAGATAAAATTTTAAATGTAGAACCTTAAAAGGTAAGCCTAAATTAAAAAAAAATCCTGTAATAAACGTGCATAAAACCTAGAGGGGCACATACAAATTAGTCTTAAAGGGGCCACCAAGATATGGGTTTGTGGGAGATCTATACTAAATTAAGAAGAAACACCTTGCCTCACTTCATTCAGGCCTTGCCACAAAGCATTGTGCAAGTACCATGCATAGGCATTTGTAGCTTCTCTTAT
Source organism: Pitta sordida (assembly GCA_013390025.1). Lineage (NCBI taxonomy): Eukaryota > Metazoa > Chordata > Aves > Passeriformes > Pittidae > Pitta > Pitta sordida. The sequence continues at coordinate 28,549 of WEKX01024099.1, read as the reverse complement.
TCCTTTGCTAATTCATAATTCCCTTATCTGTAAAAATGTTTATGAAGCACAAGTCCTAGCCAATCTGCAGTAATCCAGGTACTTCCCTGCTGCATGGTGCGGGGTAGTATGTGACAGGGACTATATCAATGGATAGTAAGATGAGATAGTCATGGCTGGTTGCAAAAAGAGAGTTCCTCTGCCTNTGACCAGTGCCGTGTACAGGGGAAGGACAACTTCCCTGGTCTGACTGACCACATTGTTCCTGATGCAGGCCAGGATGCCATTGGCCTTCTTTGCCACCTGGGCACATTGCTGGCTCATATTGAGTTTCCTGTCGATCATTACACCTAACATAGAGTAGCCCTCAATAATATTTCTGTCAAAGGAGCTATCATCCTATCTTTTTCTAAAATCCCAATGATTTTTTGTCTCCATACTTGCCCTCCAGTGGTAGGAGATTCTCATTTACCCCATTCAGATCAGCTATTCTTTCCTTCTGTTAGCTGGTTAAATCAGAAGGCCCTACCTCAAAAACACTTAGTGTGGGCCATTTTTGAAACCCGGTGCAACAGAAGAGATGAAGAGAGCAGGACAAATAATGGAAAACAAACATTTCCATGAATCCAGCTTCTCATTTAGTTCTGGGGTTTTTTGTTCCCTTTTCCACACCCATTCACATGTATGAGTTTGCATTTGCATAAATGCTGAGAATAAGGGCCCACACAAATACTCATTCATATGCAAACAAAAGTATTCACTCTTGTTCCAGAAGAGTTTTCCCTCAGTTTTTTAAGCATTCGGTAGCAAAACCACATAGAAGAAAAATGTAATTAATTCCATCTGGTCAGTGATATCCCCCCAACAATACCCACCAGCTCAAAGAAAATAAAATCAAACAGAAACATACTGATGTTCACTGTGTCTTGATGCATAAGTCTTGATGAGAATATATGCACGCATATCAGATTCTGCACAAATCACAGACTTCACAAAATTACTGTATTTGCTGATAAGTTGAGTGTTTCATAAAAACAGAATCACGTCTGCCACAGTAGGGAATGCCTGAACACCTAGCTCTGCTTTTGCTGCCACACGGGCAGGCAGGCTTCAGCTTCAGGTTTTTGTCATTTTTTTTCATTCTGATGCACAAGAGCCCAGAAAGAAAGGAGAAACACTTTAAAGGATGGTTGGGATGCTCACTTGGGAATGGAAGTAACGGTATTCAGGTCACTGGCACCGACTTCTGTAAAACAACTACTCAAACTGGTGGAGTCGCCGTCCCTGGAGGTGTTTAAGAGTAGACTCGATGAGGAGCTTAGTGACATGGTCTAGCTGGGGGGTGTAGGGCTGGATGATCCTGGGCCCCTTCCAGCTCAGAGTGGCCTGCTAGACTGTGAGGGATCTAGGTTTGTGTTTACCGTTCCGGGATGTGCGTTCGGTCTCTGTACGGGTGTTAGATGGTGAGTTGGACTAGATGATCCTTGTGGGTCCCTTCCAACTCATAATATTCTGTGAATCTGTGAAACTTGCTTTGCTATATTACTGATAAATTGTATGGCTGATAGCTCTTGGTTGCACTCAGCTACCTAAACAGTTAAAATTCTTCCCTCCTTCTCTCGACTTGCCCAAAAGCACCTGGCGAGTTGAGTGCACTTACTCTAGATCCACAAGGTTCAGACTCTAGCTCCACTTCCAAACTGGGCCACCTCCTGGTTTTCTGATGTGCGATGAACATTACTCTTTATTTCTGAAGTGAGCATGTACTTACAAACGTGGGACTCTGTGGTACTCAGAGTACCTTATCCCTCTTTCTTTCTTGCCCATCCTGAGGGGTATACCTTTTTGAATGTATCATCATATTCTGACAGTAGTTTTGGTTGAAAATAGTCTCAACTTTACCTTACCATCCACATTCTTCAAGAACAAAAGATCAAATCTGAAGTATGAGATATTCAGCTCCTCACAATGGAAAGTTTTATGGATTTTACTTATAAAATTGTGAAGGTGAAGCATTGTTCTTGGACTTTTTCCCAGGTAATCCTTTGCTAGGAATAATTCTATCAGTGATTTCAGATGTTGCCCTTCCTGCTTTCACTTTCATTCTCAAGAAACATTCTGGGAAGAGAAAAGTCATTTTCTTAGATAATATGCATTTTTTAACCATCTTAAATAAATTTATTTTCAAAGAAAATTAGAAATGCTAGATGATGTCTTGGAATCAGTTATGACAGTGTAAACATATTGACATAGATTTTGCAACCAGAATTTGTCTTTCGCATCTGTTGTCTCAAAAAGAAAAAAAAAAAAAAAGGGTGGGAAAGAAAAATCACACTATGATCAATATTCATTCTATATGCAGATCTAAATTACAGTTATGTTTTTAAAAATCTCTTCACAAGAAAGACTCCACCAGGAATCTACATCTGGGGCAGTGATCAGACCAAGCAGCACAGCAGACAGAACTACCAGTTAGTGGTGCTTCAGCAGGTCTGCAGTGCACCTACACCTCCTAGGAGGTCAGCCCTAAAATAACATAGCTGCCTGGCAGTCAACAGCCAATGTCAGCGGGCCAAGATTGGTTTCTGAGATATCCGAAAATAATCCAGGAAAGGACTGCAATTTACAACAGAAACAATACCACACACATTGTCATAGAGGCAAATCAATGGTTAACAACGTGAGAAAGGGAAATTACAGTAATGAGCATACACAACATGTTTGCAAAGGATAACTATTTTGGCAATGTCTCAAAATGTACTGAGTATTCTTCATAAATTTGAGTTCCTTTTGATTAAATTAGTAGTTTTAGACTTTCAAAAAATACCTATTTTTTATTTCCTTTCTCAGCAAGACTTTCTGTTCACTGGAGTTATCGGTGGTTGAGGCACACCATTTACTTTCAGGGATTTTTTCTTGACTACAGCAACAAGGAAGAAATATACAAGTCTTCTGTTCTAATATGTACTTTGATATAGACTGATTTTGCATTCCCTTAATTTATGGTTTGTATTTGCATGGAGTATAAACTGTGTAAGAAAAGAAACTGGTTTACTAAACAGGCTACATGCGGCATGCGCAAACTGACTCTTACTAAATAGGCAAGATTGTCTCAATGTAACAGCTTGGTGTAGAAGAGCATGCTGAGCTGAAAAGCAAATACAGCTATCTGATTAATTCATTCTGACCTCATAAATATTATACTTTGGGGGCTCTAATGGAACTTCCTGAGGGTAAATTGCATGGTTCACCTCATTCATTTATATCTCTGGCTGACAGATGTACATTATGAAATGTCACTGAATATGCTGGCAATAAATGAGGTATAACATTAGCATCTTGGTTCTGTTTTCCTGAAGGAACACTTTTGTTAAATGAATCCCACACCAGTAAAAATATTATTCTCTACTATGTACAGTTTTTTCTATTTTAATCAGTCTCGTAGAAATATATACCGGCCTTCCAAAAACACACAGCCCTAGTAAGTTAACAAAACAAGCTGCTCTTTTGTTGTGCATCTTTCCATTGTGAAGCTGTATTGTTGGAGAATATTAGGCTGTGACAACCATTTGATAGTGTTGTAGTTGTACTAATGTTATGGTTATTATCTTTACTAGCACACAGTGAAACAGAGTTAATTAAAATACAGTGAAGAAATTGCTCCCTTCCTCTGCCCACACATAAATGAGACCATAAATTTGTTGTTGTAGTCAGCATATAGAGTCCCTTGACCTCTCTGGATGTATTTAGGCATTATCCCATTTTATTTTATTTTTTATTTCATTGCCATTTGAGACGGATAAAACTCCATGTCGAGGTCCTGGGAATGACAGCAAATAAGCATAACACATGCAGTTTAATGAAATTTTATTCTGTGGTGCACTGCAATAAAATTCACAAGAATATGTGCCACACTACTGCAAGGTGTGCAAAATCTAATAAACCAGTAATCCTTGCCATGAGCAGGCCATGACTGCAAAGGTAACTTTGCCAAAGGATGAAGTGAGGAGAAAGAGAGGACAGGTGGAATGGAGGCTGAGGGAAGAACAGAGCTACTGGCAAGTGTAGTAGCTAGAGAAACTTGACCATCCATTTGGGATTAGACCTACTTCTAACTATCTCCTTTCCTCCTACTGTTAAGGCATAATTGTTATAAAGGACAGCACTGGAAAAATACGTAATTTTTCTCTTACTAGTCTCCACCAGCTATTGCAGACTTAGGAGCCCAAGCAAGGCTGAAAGATATTTCATCATACACTGTTACCTCTAGGACAGGCTCTGAAGAGCTGCACAGTGAGTGGCTGCTGCATCTCTGCAGAGATGGTGGTACAAGGGGAAGCCCCCATTTGTAGCTGCCTCCTAGACACTGGCCACAAGCACATTCCCTTCTAACAAACCTTTTTCAGTCAGCTTCAAATACCTATCTTCAGTATTTCAGAAGGGGAGTGAAGGAGGGAGAACAATAAGGTTAGGAAAATCGACCATTACAGGAATTTTCTGCAAACAGAGGTTGAACGTAAGTTACAGAATTTATGCCTGCTCTTCTGCTACATCTATGTATGTATTGATTTTGTCTCAGGCACAGGCTACAGCTATACTGTAGGAGCAGTACAGATACCTCTGGCTTCGCATAAAACCGCAGAGGTCAGCTGTCACTTCAGTACTTATATTTCTTTGACTGAGTTTTTGTTTTCAAAGAGCCTAGAAAAACATGTGCTAGAGGCAAAGAGCATTATCTAGCACTAAGAGCAGGAACACAAGTCATTGGTTTTGTGGCATCACTCCTGCACACTGTGGATGGTTTGGGGAGCTGTCAGGCTCAGCAAATGGGCTGCAAGGGAAGAGCAGTGTCCTTGGGAGATATCTGGCATCCAGGGACATGGGTGTTATGTGAAAAGCTGCTCCCCACTCCAGTGTAATTTAGTTTGCTTGACCAAAGTCATGAGTCAGGACTCATAAAAAATCATCAGGGTTTTTCTGTTTTGTTTGAAGTTGAGTTTTTTGTTTTGTTTGTCTTTTTTATTTTAAATAAAGCACTGGAGATGAGGGGAAGCAAATTTTAAATTCTGTGACATTGCCTTCCTGTTGAGACTTCATATTTCTTGTCTTTTATTCTGCTAACAATGATGTGACTTCTAGTTGCAATGTTTGCATGTTAGGATGTTTGCTAGCATATCTGTCTATTAAAACAGGAGTGGAGATATGTTAAAGATCAGCAAATAGAATTCCTACCCTAGAAATCCTTTAGAGGGCATGTATGCTTAGATCTAGACAATTAAATATTTATATTTAAAAAGTAGAGAGATGAGTAAGCAGTATAAATAAGGTGATATTGCATTTCTTGTTTTTTACATTTTTCTGTGATTTCAGAATGCTTGTCTCCTTTTTCTATCTTGTATATCGCTGAGAAAAACAAAACAGAAAGAAAATAGGCATAAACAAATTCAGGAGCTTTGACAGTTTCTGTCTAAATACTATCACACCCATACCTTGGCTGATAATTAATTTGAGTGAAACGAGGGAACTACCCCACACTGCCTCGTAACAGGGGGCATTATCACATGTATGATTACCTGGCTAATAAATCAATGTCACAATTACGCATTATCCAGTGCCATAAACCTAAACTTGCCAAGGCACTACACTGGTCAGTGTGGTCTGGGTCTGCTCAGTACTTTCCACTCACCCTGGGCACAGACACAGTTTTGCCCTCCTCCAAAGCATTATACAGCATCAGTCAAAGGTGGATCCACTACTTGCAGACTATAAATGACACTGAGTTGGACAATTACAGTTGTATCCAACAGGGAACAATCAGGTCAACCAAATAGGTGCCACTAACCCTATCTAAATCATGGTGTGGAAAGCAGATCACCAACAGCAGAAGAGTCTGCTTCAAAAATATGAATCATATCATGCTTGTACTAAATGTACAATGTCTAGACATTATTGACTGGATGTACAGACCATCCTCTCAGGGATATCTATCCCAGAGACCTCAAGCTGTGCAACTATAATCAAGGACTACAGTTTTTTTGGATGTCACTTGCTTTTATGCTTAAAGTTCTCTTTAACCAACTTTATATGCTTTATAACCAACTTTATAAAGCATTGTGTCTTGTAGGAATAATGATCACAATTTTAATTCTTTTAAATGTCCAGTATATTGATTTATAATTTTGATCCCTAAACATCAACAGCAACCACTAAGACAAGAATATATCAGTTTAGATACATCAGACCTTTTATTTTTTCCTCACAGACTAGGTTGGCACTTTACAGAAAACAGATGTTTTTTAACTCCATACCTTTACTTTTGTTACAGCGAAGGGGCCAAGCCCAGGTGAGCCAATGTTTCATATCAGGCAGACTGAACCATCAAGCCTTAAGCCACTTCCATTCACAAGCGAGGTGAGATGCTGCTTCAGCTTCCAAATGCGAGCGCGGCAGCCTCGACAAAGCGCTAGTGTTCTAGCACACAGGACCAGCAGTGCCATCCTTGGCTCGATGGTACCAAGGCTGCACATCACCACTAAGTCCTGGCGCGGCTGTCAAGGGCCATACCAGCCTGATCTTGGTCCCAGAGGAGGTGCCCAGCTTGGCATGGTCCCCCACAGTCCCACAGTGGCCTCTAGCTGCCTGCAGGAGGGAGAATGCCCTCCCCAGTTGTGGGTGGAGCGGCATCATTCACCCCGCACAGTAGACACTGCATACGGAGCAGTGCCACCACGACCATGCTGCTCCCAGTTGCTGGGGCTGAGGGGGGGGTGGTGCAGTGGGTGGTGGTCCATTTATATTCATGAGCTCATTTACATATTCATAAACAGACTTCCTTCACGGCATTATTTGTTCATGCACAGACCCCGCTTCTTTGCTGAAAAACGAATCACAAAGAATTGAAACCACAAAGATGTGAAGCATGGATAACCAGGGGCTTACTGTATTTCTATTAAAAAAAATAAATTCCTGGGATATTCTTTGTTTTTAAAATGCCTGAAATGCATTGCAGTCTCCTTCCCTTTAAAACTGATACCCATACCATTGTGTTAGGCATTTCTTCTTTCATCCTGAGGATCAAGCAAGAGGCACACTGTTGAGGGTATTTGCAGCATGCTCTCTCTCTGCTATTTGTGATTCGACAGCTGCCCAGATAAGGTCAGGTGCAAAATAATGTCTGGCCAACACAACATGCTTATCTTTGGAGAGAAGACAAAGGAGAGCAGAAAAGAAATGAGACCAAATACATGTCAGAGGATGAAAAGAGAAATCAAAAGATGTTTGAGAATCTAAGTTGGCAGTCTTGAATGCTCAGTAGTAATGCTAGCAATGGTCTCCACACTTGACAGAATAGAATAACTTGGAAATGGAAACTGGTAATATGTGCAGAGCTTTCTTGAAAATTAGGACAGGTCTCCATGAGGCAGAAACAGAACCTTACTGAGATGACAAAGGTGTGAACTCTTGGCAGACACCTATCAGTTGTGTACACTTGCAGTATCAGAGATTGGCTATGCAAAGTTAATTTACAGGAACACAGAAAAATCAATAAAAGTCAAATGACAGTTGTAGCAAGGAAGGACAAATTATAATCCTTGTCATCCCCCAATCTCTGGTTTTCTGATTCCTCTTGAAGAAATGAACAGTAAAACAGTGCCATTCTTCTAAACCACTAACCTTTCCCAAGTGAAACCACATTGTCTAACACCAATTTTTTTCAAGAGTAAACCATGGTGAGGGATGTGGTGTGATAGGACAAAAACAAAACAACAAGGCTTAAAAAGCGCAAGAGTTTTTCTGAAGTACTGAAAGAGAACATCAGCTCTACATCTCCAAAGAGAACCAAGTGAATTTTGCTTAAGCATTTGTGAGCAAGTGTAATGGGTTTTACCCTGGCTAAATGCCAGGGGCCCAAATGGTCCCTCAGTCATAAATAATAAGATGATATATGAAGGGTGGGTTGGAATAAGGCAGTTTAATATAAGCAAATATAAAGCAAAGTGAAAGCGAATACAGAAGCAAAGCAAAAGAATTAATCTCTACTTCCCAACTGCAGAGATGTCCATCCACATTGAGGGAAGCAGGGCTCCTATGTGTGTTAGAAGGCCATCATCGAGAACAATGAATGGCCCCCCCTCTCCTTGCTCCCTTCCTCAGCTTTTATATCTGAGCTGACATCCTATAATATCCCTTTGGTCAGTCTGGGTCAGCTGGCCTGCTCATGTCCCCTCCCAGAATCTCGTCCTCACTTGAGGGGAAGAGACATTAGTCCGATGTGTGCCCGGCTGTAGTCAAAACACTTCTGTGTTATCAACATCCTTTTGAAGCACAGCATTGCAAGGGCTGATATGGGCTCAGACAGAACAGACTCAATACAGCAAGTTAGCTTGGGTCTAAGCTAGAAAAGATTACCTATTCTGAAATACTTACATCTGATTAGCCACAGCCATTTCCACTTCATGTCATAGCTAGAGGAGCTGTTCTGGCTGTTGCCTTTTTAACCCTGCTAGACTAAACCAAATGACATCTTCTTAGTTACAAGAAGATAAGAGACAAAAAAAAAAAATTAAAATCCCCTCTTAACCATGAAACTTTTCTTAATCCTCATGAGGCTACTTACTATGTCTGGGTCAACATACATGATACATTGATTTTTAGTTATACCTGTATCTATTCTATCTATATTGCACATACATCCTCCTATCTAATTGGTTCAAACCGTTAACTTGCAACAGTAGGTTACAAATATTTCTGTCTATAAATCTTCTGTGGAATATAATACCACAGAGTTTAAGACAACCTATTTTGTTGATCCTTCGTTAGACTTAATAGAGTGAGCTCTCTTCTAGTTTGTGTGCTGTCTTTCAACTCATAACCTAATGGGGAGCTTAAAGGGTAGGGGAAGCCTTGCGGATGTGAACTGCAGGTATTGCAAAACCACTGTATCACATGTAACACCACACAGCCAATCAGTTTAAAATAAAGCAGTCACAGCACAGCCAATGGCAGTGGTGGCGGGCTGTATGAAAAGCTGGTAGCTTCCCTAATAAATTTGTCTTCATTCATTAACCCCTTTGGAGTTCACAGACTTTATTGCAACAGTTAGTGACCCCAGCCCCAACAACATGCCTCAGAGCAGAACAATGGACCTGCTAGAGAAAAGAGAGATTCGCCCATCGAGGCCAGAGAGTCTAGCCCCCCAAGGCTGGACATAGTCCTTGGGATGCAAAATATTCACAGCAGACCTAGAGCTGCTACAACACAGTTGCAGAGACAAAGCTGATTCACAGAATCACAGAATCACAGAATCAGTAAGGTTGGAAAAGACCTTAGAGATCATCAATTGAGAGCTGCTACAACTTAGTCAAGGAAACTGGAGATACTGAAGTCATGGGCCTACAGGTTTGGGCAGGTCCTGTGAGTTATGCCATTCGTGGAGATTCCAAACACATGAATATTCAATTACCCCTTGCCAGTGCCCATGCAGACACCCCCCTCCTGCTGCTGGCAGCATGGCCGCAGCAGTTTGATAACATGAAACTGTTGAGAAAATCTCTATAAAAACCTGTTTCCACAGCCGCTCACAGACAGGCTCTCACACAGGAACAGGCAGCCAGGTTGGACTTGCCAGCACATATCTGCATACATGCATATGCAGATAGGCATAGCCTTAGACAAAGCACTCCTGCCTATGCTAGCCAGCTGCAGTTAAAGGGAAAACACTTCTACACCTAACCTTAAAGGGGCCTCAGGATTTTGCAGGGTTGCAAAGTTGCCTTATTTATGGCAATAATTTGCCATATTAATGTCCAACCAGAATTACAGATCTAATGTTCCATGAGAGCTTCGTAAGACCCAAAACCCATGAATCCAGAGGCATGACTGTAATGCTTTTCAGCTGTATACGTGGGAGACAGAAGGACATATCTTAATGGATGCTGCTACATGCGGTGACAAGACTGCATTATCATTGCTAACCATGCAGTGTGTACTCTGGGATGACACTGAAAGGCTCGAATATGAGCAAGAGGATGCCATGGTCGCCGGCGTGGCATTTTCCCCCTCAGAAATAAGAGTGGAAGATTTCTTTTCTGCCCCACCCACCCAGACCTTCCTGTGCAGCGCCAAGTCCATTCAATGACCACAGAACTTCCGCTCAGCAATTAATTGTTGAGCAATTTGCCTGAGCCATGGTAGGCAGCACTGCCTTTGTTACCACCGCAGTCATCCGTCTCCTCCTCCATGGAGGACCCAGCATATGCCCCTAGCTCTCCTGCATGCAAAAGGATGAGCTCTGTTACACGTGGCATAGAAGCCATGGCTATTAGCCTCTGCTGTTGCTGTGGCTATAAGCACAAATAAAAAATATTTTACTTGTAGGCAGGATGGTCATTGCAAACAGAACTGTCCCCTATAACAACAGAGGGGGAGAGGAGTACTGCAAACCTCAGGGACCTGCCGCAGATGTGGTAAAGGACACCATGATGCTAATCAATGCTGCTCAAAGTCTGATGTCGAGGGAAAACCTTTGCCTCCTAGGAACCAGGGAAACTAGCAGTGCAGCACATGGCAGAGGCACATGATGACAAGAAATGCCCCTGCTCCAACCTTCTCAACACCATCAAACATGCCAGAGCCAGGAGCACTAGATTGGATGTCATCACAGCCTCCCCAATTACAATAACAGACCAACCAGTCGACAAGGGACTTTGGGCCTATTGGTGATGGCCTGAGTGCCTGAGTGGTGGGCCGATTCTCCACCACCATACAAGGTCAAATTCAAGCTATGGTTTATATGCCTTCTTCACCTGTGTATATCTCCCAAGGTAGTTATATTGCTCAGCTAGTACCATTTCAGGCAAAAAACAGCCCAGCAACGACTACTACAGAAAGGGAGGACTGAGTTAATGCACCAATTGGGTCATCTGAAATCTATTGGACACAATCTCTTACTGATTCTCACCCATTATTAATATGTCAATTGTTTTGAAAGGTGAGTAGTCTGGACTCTGTAAAGCTGCAAGGTATTGTTGACACAGGAGCCAAGGTAACTGTTCTGCCTGCACAGCAGCGGCCCTCTCAGTGGCCAACAATGGAAGCACAGGGTGCTCTAGCCAGCACTGGAGGGGCTATGCCAGATAACAACAATACATCCTCAACCGGGGATGCCTTCTTCAACAATNCTCCTAGGAACCAGGGAAACCAGCAGTGCAGCACATGGCAGAGGCACATGATAACAGGAAATGCCCCTGCTCCAACCTTCTCAACACCATCAAACATGCCAGAGCCAGGAGCACTAGATTGGATGTCATCACAGCCTCCCCAATTACAATAACAGACCAACCAGTCGACAAGGGACTTTGGGCCTATTGGTGATGGCCTGAGTGCCTGAGTGGTGGGCCGATTCTCCACCACCATACAAGGTCAAATTCAAGCTATGGTTTATATGCCTTCTTCACCTGTGTATATCTCCCAAGGTAGTTATATTGCTCAGCTAGTACCATTTCAGGCAAAAAACAGCCCAGCAACGACTACTACAGAAAGGGAGGACTGAGTTAATGCACCAATTGGGTCATCTGAAATCTATTGGACACAATCTCTTACTGATTCTCACCCATTATTAATATGTCAATTGTTTTGAAAGGTGAGTAGTCTGGACTCTGTAAAGCTGCAAGGTATTGTTGACACAGGAGCCAAGGAAACTGTTCTGTCTGCACAGCAGCGGCCCTCTCAGTGGCCAACAATGGAAGCACAGGGTGCTCTAGCCAGCACTGGAGGGGCTATGAAAGATAGCAACAATACATCCTCAACCAGGGATGCCTTCTTCAACAATGATGCCCCGGAATTGGGACATTGTGATAATTGACTTAAAAGACTGTTTCTTTATCATACCTCTGGACTCTGAGGATGCCCCTAAGTTTGCGTTTCCTGTACCATTGGTGAAAAACTCAGCACACTTATGAAGATATCATCATACAGTGTTACCCCCGGACATGAAAAATAACCCTTCTATCTGCCAACAGTTTGTTGCCCTGTCTCTAACACAGATTAGGCAACATCATCCCGATGATTTTTGTTATCACTACATGGATGATATTCTGTCTACAGGAAAAGAAACACAACACCTTCACCTTGTGGCACAAGAAAGGTGGGTTGTACCGGAAAGGTCTGGCCTATAAGTCACCACAGAAAAAAATCAAATTTGCCCCCATGGAAATATTTGGGCTGGAAAATATTGGCAACCACTATACAGCCCCAGCAAATTAAATTGCAAATTGATATTAAAATGTTAAATGACTTAGAAAGACTTCTGGGGGATATCATTTGGGTCAGGCCTTATTTGGACATCACTAATGCAGACCTGGCCCTGCTGTTTGATCTCCTTAAAGAAGACTCAGCTATGACATTGCCCCAATCCATTACAGATGGAGCTGGACAAGCCAATGAGCAGGTTAATAAGGCACTTGTGCAAAACAGGACTGACAGGCGACTTGAAGGGCACTCTATATGCCTGTTCATATTTGACACTTTATGTCAGGCCAATGGTTTGGTTGGGCAATGGGTGACTTCACTCTCTGACCCTCTTGTTGTTTTAGAATGGAAATTTTTACCGTATCAGTCCAAGAGAACCATATCCACACAGATTCAGATGACTTCTAATGTTATAATGAGGGGAAGAAAAAGGATGTTGCAGATTTTCAGAAAATAATCACAGTATATATGTGCTCCTATAATAACTGAGTACCTGGAGTGTTGCTTGGCTAACAGTTTTGCATTGCAGGTAGCCCTGGAAAGTTTTGATGGATTCATCAAAGTTCACTACTCCTCTCGCAGGCTTATGCAACTGTGTGAAGATTTAGTAGTTGTTTCCTTTCCTCTTTGTAGCAGAGTACCTGTGTCAGGACCTACAGTCTTCACCAATGGTCCTGGGTAATCGGGAAAAGCTGTTCTAACATGGTAAGATGGTAAACAATTAGTAGAGCGTGTTTTCCATTCTACAGGATCACCACAAATTGTTGAGCTTTTTGCAGTTGTGCAGGTATTTACCCTGTAGCGGGATGCACCTGTAAATCTAGTAACAGATTCCCAATATGGTGCCAATGTTGTGCAAAGGCTGGAGAAATCTTACCTTAAGCATGTAAATAGCCAACAACTGTTTCTGCTCTTTAAACAATTGTGGTTCTTGCTTGCCTATCGTAACCAACCTTATTACGTACTCCATATCAGAAGCCATACAAATCTCCCTGGATTCTTAAGTGAGGGTAACACTTATGCAGACCAACTTACCCTGCTGGTACATGTTGCACCTATCCTTAACCTCTAGCGACAAGCTCGTATATTTCATTATTTTTTCACCAAAATTCTAAAGCATTGAGAAAACAATTAATCATCTCTTGGGCAGATGCTAAAAACATCCTCTACTCTTGCCCTGACTGCCAACAGTTTCCACCTACTCCATCAGGAGGTGTCAGTCCTAGAGGACTGCAAGCCTTACAGCTATGGCAAACAGATGTCACATGTTCCAGCCTTTGACAAACTAAAATATATCCATGTTTCAGTGGACACATATTCACATGCCATGTGGGATACAGCTCACACAGGAGAAAAATTGTGTGATGCTGTTCAACACTGGCTTTCTTTGTTTGCCGTATTGGGCATACCCCACACTATAAATACAGACAATGGCCTGGGATATACTGCTTAAAAAATATAACACTTTTTTACTCAATGGGGTATCACACACATCACAGGGCTTCCACACTCTCCACAGGGTCGGGCCATTGTTGAATGAGTACATCAAATGCTAAAGGAAATGCTAGAGAAACAAAAAGGGGGAATACTGGGTAAGACTCCACAGAGCAAGCTTAGTACAGCATTATACGTGCTCAGCTTTCTTTCTATGACAAATGCAGACTCCCCTGTAATTTTTTCTCCTTTTGCCTCTCTGGATTAGAAAGATCTTAAGGCAACACCACAAAGGGCCAAGGTCCTTGCAAAATCGCTACTGTCAGGTCAGTGGGAATGTGCCTTTGACCTACTTACTTGGTGAAGAGTTATGCTTGTATTTTAACAGATTCTGGGACAAAATGGATACAAGCACAAAATGTTTGCCCTGCGTTAACTCGGCCTGAGAAACAGACATTCTTGGCAGATGGGAGCTGATTGTCCTACCAATGTTTCTTCTTGCATCACTGCAAATCTGAGACCCGACACTCCTATCTGTCCCATTTGCAAATGGCGTTGTTGGTTTATTGTTGTACATGATAGTTATTGCAATGTTCATGATTTAGAAGTTCAAGTTGGTATTAGGTGTTTTTGTTGGACTGGTGTGCTGTTATTGTATTGGTGACTGTATTTATTATGTCTTATGTTTCACAATGGGTGTATTTTTAGTCCTAGTTTTCTTTACTCGCACAAAGACGTACAATGTTGCACTGCTCAGCTACACGAGGCCCCATTCTGAGAGTGATAAGCATGAATGCTAGAATGAATGAAAAATGTTGGCCAACCAAATGCGTGAGAAAGTGTGAATGTGAAATCAAAACACGGAGTTGTAAAAACAACCTTAACTAATCATTTAGGTATTGAGTTCTTTTTTGATTAACTGAATGTGATTGATCAGAATTCTAATTTCATTGTTTCTGTTTGCATGGAATAGTTAATGTAGCAACCTTGTCTTTAAAAAGCAGAAAAGGGGGATATGCCAGGGAAGCCCTGTGAATGTGAACTGCAGGTATTGCACAACCCCGGTATCACATGTAACACCATGTAGCCAATCAGTTTAAAAGAAAGCAGTCACAGCGCAGCCAAGAGCAGTGGCAGCAGGCTGTGTAAAAATCTGGTGGCTTCCCTAATAAATTTGTCTTCTTTGATTAACCCCTTCTTTTGATTAACCCCATGCACTTTATTGCAGCTGCATCAACTTTGGAAATCAAACCAGAAACCAACCACAAAGGAACTGCTGCCATGAACCACTTCCTGGGGACATTAAGGCAGACGTTTAAGTAATCTTCACTAACAGCCTGCAATATATCCAAGGGAATGCTGAAAGGAGGAAATATTGGAGATTTTTGTTCCCGAAGGACCAAGAGAGAAGGCAGAGGGCTATCATGCCCTCCATATATGCCAAGAGTAGGAAAGAAGGTGATTTGAGGATTTAGAAATTCTCAGATTTTAGTGAGGTAGATATAATTTGGAGGCTTTGAAATTTAGAGATTTTAGTGAAATAGCTAGAAGATTTGGATTTAGAAGAATTAGTAAGTGTTAGAGGCATTTTCCAGGCCTGTAAAGTTAAGGTTGATTATTAAAGGCTAAAATTATCATTTCCCAGCATGGAATGGCAAATAGAACAGAACTTTAGTCAAAACATGAGGCAAAGGAATGTGAAACATTGGAGCTGGTTGGTTGAAGGCTTAAGCAAAGTGTCAATTCATGAAGTAATGCTAAAGGGACACATATTTGTGAGATAATTTGCAGATGCATTAGACAGGTGTATAAAGACAGGTGGCAAAATTGGCGGAGGGCCTTTTGGCACTTGACGTGGCAAGGGGATGCTTTGCTGGTCAAGGCTGTTTTTTCCTTGTTCTTGCAGCCAAAAATAAATGCATATAAGGACCTGGGCAAACCATAATAGAAGCAAGTCAACTTGCTTTGCTTTCTGAAGCACAAGTCAAAACAGCCACAAAAGTATTGGCTCTGATAGTAAAAAAAGAGAATGGAGAAAACTCACTAACGCTGCTCATCTTCTCAGAGACAGGAGCCAGCTTCCCACTTTAGACAGGATTTTTGTAACTAATAAAAAAAAAAAATAATGTCAGATCCTGCCTTTTATTTCCTCATTTCGATGTATATATCCTATCTGGCAGAGAAATAAAAAAAGAGAGACAAATACTGGAAATTTGCATAAGTTACACTGAAGCAAAGATGTATTCTGGTCTTCAAAGTGGCAATCTTCAATGTGATTTTTTCTTCCTTCCCTGCTTACTTTTTTTTTTTTTTACTTTAATCGGTTTTTTTTTTCTTTTTATGATCCTCTCTCCGCTGCCTCTCTTCTGAGTTGTATGGGAAAATACTGCCATCCAGTGGCATTTCCAGAAAGAATTCCAGAGGCTGGGGGCTATGAGGGTCCCAAGGCAGAGGGGTAGCAAAGGGTGTTCAGAAGATGGAGTTTAAAGACCTGCTGGCACCCTGCCTTTCACTGCCAGACATGTATTTCCTCAAATGCAGTGACTCCAAGCATCCTGAAAAGCACAATGTCTATTCCATGGCACTCCCTTAGAGGTGCTGGCTGCTGAGGATAGCTCTCCTCAACATCCAGCAGACATCATCCTGCACTGAGTCGTTTCGCATGGAACAGAGTATCTCTCCTCTCTCTTTCTCTCTCTCCATTAGGACACAGTAATCTGGCAGGAATAAAACGAGTCCTTTATTTTGGATGCTCAATTATTCATACAAATTTCCCCCAGTTTACCGAACCTACCCACATTTTCAACTCTGTGCAGAACTGCCCATTGCACAGCTGCAGTTCTACAATAAATCCTACACTAATGAAAAATAACTTCATCAAAGGAATCAAAAGTGCTGACTCTATCATCCACACAATTCTCCAGTGTGAGTGGATATTGTCAGACTGGTGGCTGGCTGGGTTTCTGTTGGACTGTCAGCTGTGGGGCAAAACACCGATTCTGTAGTTTCCAGTCTATGTCTGGATTCCACCTTTCATACCATTTCACTTACACCATTAAGACTTCAGTAGTCCTAATGGTGTAAGTGAAACACAGAAAAGACCTCTGCCTCTACATATACCTATGAAGGAGAGCTAAGATAGAAAACTCCTTGCCTCAGTGTAAATATGCTACTTGGTTTCAGTTTCATGTGCTTTATTCATAATATAAAATATGTTCAGTAACCTCACTGCTTTATGGAAATCTTTCTACATATATATATAGTAGTTCTTTGAAACAATAAACTGCAGGCTTGCATGTAAATTCAAGACAGCCTATTTTTTTAATTTCTGTTGCTTAAGTTTTCCATTCACACAAACTCAATATATGTAAATATGTAGTTCAATTTTAAATCAACTAAATAATCAATTAAAATGCTTAGCCTATAGGCAAGGTGTACACATCTGCATACAGGGGCATACTTACAATATCTAAGTGAATATGTAAGGAATGTATATTCCACATATAGCAATGATAATGGAAGGCTATAGCCCCTGTTAGGTGTACTGGTTAAGTCTGTTGCTGATCATTCCCTATGTCTGTTTATTCAAACAGTCTTCTATTTTCCCCTCAAAAATATGTTTTCCATACTTGTCAACAGCTGGCTCCCTTGGCCAGATATCTTGCAAAATCCTTTATCACTCCTGTTTACTGTGTGTCTACTCTTTGACTAGACATGACTTTACATTTCCCAGAAGTGTTGTTGTGGCATGTTTTAAAAGGAAAAAGAATTATCAAAATATGACAACATTGCCCTTTAGGAGTATCCAAAGCCATTAAAATCCAGCAAAGTTCAAGAAAAGACAAATTCACATTCCACAAGATACCTCTTCCCCCCTATATTTCACACACCCCTTTACTCATGATAGTTGAAGAAGCCAGTTTCTGCTAATTTTGCAAGGGTTAAAAACCCCAGATTTTTAAAACATTTTGCTTACTGGCCTGCAAAGGGTCATCTCTTTCAATGGTTGTCATTAAACCCATTACTGCACAATTTAATTGTAGATACTTAGAGAAAACACTTGAAGCAAAATATCACAGTCAACATGTCTAAGTGTATTACACAATAGATTAGTAGAATGGAAGCTTCCAATTTCCTGTCAATATGACTGAGTAAATTATTTTCTTGAGTACACTAATTACAATGAAATATCTCGACCAAAACCTCTCCTAAACTCCATCTATCAGTCATTTACCACATGCATCCTTGTCAGAAGAAATATCCATTTATCTGCTCCATCTAGAATAATGAGACTAATGAGTTTATAATTGTTATTTATCAAAATCCACTATAAAAAGTAATGAAAGCAAGGCAACTGTTTATCAAGTAACCAGAAAAAGACACCTCCATCACTGATGCAATACTACTTTCCAAACCTTTGACCTGGGCATAAAAAATTAACAAGGGGTAAAAATATCTGTTTCTTTCATTCAAAAATCAAAACCTCCTCCAGTCCTATATGCATTTGCTGTTGAGAATAAATAAATAAGCCTCAATATAAAGAGTAGATGCATCTTGATTTTCATTAATCATGGCCAAAAAAAGGAAGAAAGAAATAGAAAGCAAAGAGATCTTTACTTTTTTGAGCTGCTTTTTAACCTTGTTTCAGTCAAATGATCCAGGTTTACCAAGACTGCTTCAAACTTTAAGTTTCCACTAATCTGTCTCGTTTGGACTGTGATGGGTTTAGACAGGGAAAAGTCCAGCCAACAAATCAACAAATCGGAGGGAGATGGCATATGGAAAACAAGCAGGGTGCATAGTTGGGAGCAACAGCCTCTACAGTCAACATAATTGGGATATGACATGCTCACAGACTTAGGTGGTAACCAATGTGCTTCACTAGACAATAGATCAAACCAAAATACAAAGTACATGCTATGGTGTTTTCAGCTGCCATAAAATCCCATCGAACAACAAAGTTATCATCAATGAGAAAGCATGCATGTCACATCCCATGGGATAGCTTGTCTCTAGGAAAACCATACTGGCAGTGGAAATTTTATGTTTTAGACAAATACAGTAGATTCAGCATTGTGCAGTCTTTCTATATGATGGAGTAAGAAAAGTATGAACTCCCACCTTCCCAGAATGCTTTTGCTGAGCTACACGGAAACATTTGAAGATAAATTACCATGCAGCTGTTAAACTGCCATCACTAAGTCACACCATTTCACAATGAAGTAGGACTGCTGTCACATATAAGAGTGCATTTACACACCTTCAGTAGTGCTCTTGCTCGCCTCTCATTTTCTGTTGATACCACTTCATAATTTCAAACACTTTGCAATCATTAATGACTTTAAAATAAATAAGTAAATAGAACTGGCATAATGCAATGATGACCAAGTCTAGGGGACTATTTTGCCCAGGGCTACAAGCAATAAATTAATGCACTACAAGACAAACATATAGTCAGACTCAAAGAGAAGACTCAGAAAACACCTCACATCTAAGAAGTAGCCCAGAAGTAACACAGTGAATCCATCAACAGATTCCATTATATTTAAGGGCACATCAGTTCTGAATCCTCATTTCAAAATACTCATTAGTAACCTAGAAGTTCTCCTTTGAACCTACATCAGGCTGGTGTGTTGACGCACTCATACTGGTCCTTTATTTACTTCAAGAGTCACCACGGTAAGTACGTGATTTGATTTAGTTTCTTTCTTCAGTGCCCCTTACATTTTATTACCTATGTCAATTGTCTCAAACATCAAGATGTCTGCAAATTTTCCCTCTCTCTCTCACACTGATACACATCCCTCATTGACTGCCTTTTCCCAATGAGCATCTTTAAGACAGACAATCTCTTGAGCTAACATAATAGGGAAGACTATATTGAAAGTGTACACTGAGTCCCATTACTTCACACAAAACATATTCCAAGGGACATTGCAGAATTTATGAGAAAAATTGTTAGGGAGTAAATAGATATACCTGAATATAGACATTAAAACAAACAAACAAAACCAAACAAAAACCAAGCAAAACCTCCTTCAACTGAAAGAAAAAGATTAAAAACACCTTGAACTTGAAATCCTAATGGATTATGCCAAACAGCAATATTGGGTTGTGGATTAATTCCGTCTCAAGATATCAGATATCAGAATGGAGATAGAGCGTGTAATGAATAGAATAAATCTGAAACTAGAGCTAAAGTCAAACTGGGAGAAAACACAGAAGAGTTGTTATCATATACGGATCCAGTTCATACATTCTTTCCAAGGGGTTCAGAATTAATTTCTATCGAAAACAGATCATGCGGTCTAAGCAATTCTACCGTTTTCCTATTCTGAATACCTTTACTCTCATACTTATAAGCTCATTGGAGATGGCTAAAAAAGAAGAGTTGAGATTCTACACTAGAGGAATCAAAATATTTTAGAAGACTTTAAAAACTACAATATTTCCTTTTCCTTGTCCTTGTGTTTTATATACAGACAATTGCACTGCATGCTGATAAGGTTATACTACTGAATAAGAATCTCTGATGAATTGTTCAAAAGAGATAGCACTCAATAAAAATTCTTCTATTTGAAATGTTGTAACTAATATGTCCCATGTGAGACATCAGCTCAAGAGATTTGATTATTTGTGGCTCACCCCTGAGTCAATACCTGACTAGTCTGAACACTAAACTACGAAGGTTACACTACCAATAAGTTGTTCAGTAGGACTGGCCAGAAAAACGAAACTCCTTCTAATGAAAAACATAGCTGTTTTTTGATCCAGTCTCCTGATGAAAGAATGCCAAGTAAAGATGTTGATATGTTTCGGGTTTCTTTGGTAAGATGCCAGTTTTAACAGATAAGAAAATACTTTTTATCTTGGATAGTTATCAACACTGATTCAGCCATAACAATTATAAAAATATTTTATTAGTGTGAAGGCAAGGTATTCCGATAAAAAAATTGAGCTAATTGAAAATGTATATGTCCTTTTCTAACAACAGGTCTACCCAACAAATCCAGGAATGAAACAACATCCATTTCTTACAAGTAAACTACTGTAGAGCTGCTGTGATTTAGATTTTCAATTTTTTCTGTCCCTGTTCCAAAACTAGATTTTCCTACTTCAGAGAAAAACCTACCTTACGGAACTATGCAAAAGTTCTGGTCTCCGCAGTTTAAGAAAGATGTTGAACTGCTTGAGAGGGTCCAGAGAAGGGCAACAAGGATGGTGAAAGGACTGGAGAACAAGCCCTATGGGGAGTGACTGCGGGAACTGGGACTGTTCAGCCTGGAGAAGGCTCAGACGTGACCTCATTGCTGTTTACAACTACCTGAGGGGAGGTTGCCACCAGGTGGGTGTAAATCTCTTCTCTCAGGTGGCCAGCACCAGAACAAAGACATGGCCTTAAGGTACGCCATGGGAGGTTTAGACTGGATGTTAGGAACAGCTGTTCCACAGAGAGAGTGATCCCTCAGTGGAATGGTCTGCCCAGGGAGGTGGTGGAGTCACCATCCCTGGAGGGGTTTAAGAAAAGATTGGATGAGTGACAAGGTCTAGGTGATGGGAGGCTCAGATGGATGGAGGGCGGTGTCCATGGTTCCAGGGTTGTGGGTTCGATTCCTGGGTGGACGTTTGCTTGGGAGTTGGACTAGATGATCCTTGTGGGTCCCTTCCAACTCAGAATATCCCTCAGAATATCCTGTGAACAGTAAAAATCCCACCACTAAAATATATGAAAATACAGTTGGACCTCCTAGACCACGGTACCACGGGTCTTGACTCCTCCCGCACAGTCCTCTGTCAACATTGAGTGGCAGCTCATTAGTATGCAAATTTGGCCCTGGTCGCCCCGCCTCCTCAGCTCTGGAGCGGCTGTGGGGTGTTCACAGAAGTTCCTCATGTGGTTGGGGGAGCAAAGCCAGTCTTCTCTGCACGGTGGAGCAGCTGCAGCGGGTGGAGAGGCACCGCAGGGCTGTATGTACTTCTGAGTTCTGCCTGCTGTGTTCCCTCCTGGGGGACACACCTGGCATGGCACGGCTGCGGCTGGGGCAGGCATGCATAGTTCCTCTGCCCCGTGGGGCAGCTGCAATGGGTGGAAGAGGTACTGTGGGGCACAGGCAGCCACGGCATGGGCAGCCGCAGCACAGGCAGCCACAGCACAGGCAGCTGTGACACAGGCAGCCGGGGAGAGGGGATTTGCAAATTCATGAATGCCTACTTTGAATATTCATGAGTGTCAGGTCACGCATGTGCAGTCCAAAAACAGACCTCCTTAATCACTGAAAAATCATGCAGCGAAGGTGTAAAGCCGCTATCTGGGGAGCGAAAAGTGGAAGAGGGCTGATTGTAATATAGCCTATCCCCATACATACTAAGTCACATCTCCTTTACAATTGCTGTGCAAGAACGCTAGGAGTCTGTCTACAAACAATTTACATACAAAAAAATCTATAATTACCTTAATGTCTTTACAATATTTTTCAGCCACCTTTGTTACCAGGAGTTTGGTTAACAGAATAGGATAAATGTACAATTTAGAGACAAGTATTATGATTGGAACATTGCTGAAAGTGTCTCAACAACTGGCTAGTTGAAGGATAGACAATAAAAAAACACATAGGAACAGACTTTACAGTTTCTAGCCCAG
>WEKX01024086.1:0-18605 GCA_013390025.1 Pitta sordida | reverse complement strand
AAAAGACCTCGGGGTTGGGAGAATTAGGGATTGTTGTTGTTACTGATTTATATGTAACTGGTTTACTTTCTTTTTTTCCCTGGTTCTTGTCCTTGACACTCCTTAACCACCACACATTCAATTTTCAATATACATTAATAAAGTTGGTGTTTTGACCTCTGGCTAGTCTCTTGCCAATTAGTAACCACACTTATTGGCCTCTAACAGTCACAAGAGGATTCATAAGATTTGGTGATTTTATGCTAACTTGGTTCCCTGTTCATCTGTGCACATTTGATACATACTGAGTTCCTTGTTGGGGCATGTGTTTTATCTTAGATAATAGCTAGTAGCAATTAGCTTTCCATTGCCCTTAGAAATGGAGCAGTGCAATTCACTGAGCAGGGGGAAAATGAGGCTGCTGGCAGTCAGTTCTGGTTGTGATAACCACAGAACAGATGGAGATGCCCCAGTGCTATTACAAGGTAATTTGCTCCAGGTCTTATAGCTTGCTGGGATTTTCAGATGTCAAAGAAAAGTGAAAAGAAAAATGAAGCTGCCTTAGTTGTAAAAGCATTAAGTTATTGAGATTGTTAGTGCGGCTTCTGCCATGTGCTGTTAGTTAGGAAGATATAGATGCACATTTTTTACTTATGCCATGTATCCTATAATAATGCATGATCATGGAAAATTAAGCCACCTCTTTCTTGATAAATGGTAGTCTGAAGACATGTTCCAGGAGATACTGTTGGTGCAATGCCAGGATTAAGTGCTCCTGCATGAGCAGAACATCTCCATATAACAGATCTGTAGGTCTCCTTGCCAATGGATGTTGCAGGTACAAGGAATTTATACAGACTCAATGGAAGATGAACTTAGTGGAGATATTCGTTGGCAGTGGCTACATAAGCAAAATACAAAATGCACAAGAAATCCATGGCTAAGTATTAGAGTAGAAAGTATCATACTTCCTTATCCTGGCCTCACTTTTCCTGGGTTTTCACTAGTGACCACTATTGAAGACAGAAACCTGCCCTGTGTGCTCTGAAGCTAGGATGTGGTCATATGTTTTTTCTGCCTCCCACCTGCACTATTCTGTCCTGTTCAACACTCCACAGTCTGTATGCTATTGTGTAACTTTTTTCCCACTGTAGAAATTTCTGAAGTTTTTCTCCTAACTTGTAATATTTAATATTTAATTGTAATATTTTATTCCAGCTATTCCAAGCACCACACAAAGAGACTCTTGAATGTCTGTTGGGGCTCTCCATATCAATATTATATTGCACTTTGTGTAATGCTGGGATCTTTCTTTTCTTTTCTCCTCCTGTTTCAGCTATCCTTAATGTGCTACTGTTTTGTGTTTTATCCATCGATGTACCGTCTTCTTTTTAGTCACTTTTTGGCCTTTATTTGGGGAATTCTCTAAGAACTTGGTTTTGTTACTTCAAAAATTGAACATCAATCACTATTATTTTCCCATAATTATGACTTCTGAATCTTGTCTTAAGTCAGTTGGCAACTCAAATATTTTTAAAATGATTTTGAGAGGAAGAATACTTATGGTAAATTATTCTGTCATCAATATACATTTAATCAGTTTGGGCACTTGTGAATCATTGACATGTATTCACATTACAAGCACACTGCTAGAGCTGCAATGACTAAAAATTAATATTCCAGACAGACTTTGTGCAGGAGTGTAGGATTACATATGTTCCATGTTCAGATTGAGGCACATGAGCAAGCTACAAGAACAATACAGTTGGTATTACAGAATCACTTAGGCTGGAAAAGTTCTCTGACTAAAAATACGCCTGGCATAGCTTGAGGTCATGTTCTCTCATCCTGCTACCTGGGAGCCATCTCTTTCTGCTGCTCCTCAATGAACACGTGCTCCAGACCCTTTGTTGCCCTTCTCTAGACACACTCTAGCTCCTCAACATCTGTTATTTTAGTGAAGGGCCAGAACTGGACACAGTACTTGAACTTCAGCCTCACCAGTGGCAAGTAGAGGGGGACAATCACTTCCCTCATTTTGCTGGCCACACTATTTTTAATATAAACAAGGATGCCATCGGCCACCTCAGGTATTTGGGCTCAGTGCTGGTTCATATTCAGCTGACTGTCTACCATTGTCCCCAAGTTCTTCTCTTCTGGGCAACTTTCCAGACACTCTTCTCCCAAACTGTTGGTTGAGGTGGTTGTGGCTGAAGTGCAGGACCCATCACTTAGCCTTGTTGAACCTCATACCAATGGTCTTGACCCAACTATCCTTATCTCTCTACAGAGCTTTCCTATACTCCATCAGAACAATGCTCCCATCCAACTTGGTGTCATCTGCAAATATACTGAGGGAACACTGAATCCCCTCATCCAGGTCAGCAATAAAGATATTAAACAGAACTTGGCCCAATAATCAGTAGTCTTAAGCATAAAGTACTGGGCCAACCCAGAAATGGCTAGGCCAGTTTGATGGTATAGGAATATAGAATCAGGCAGTTTTATTTATCAGGACAAACATTGTCACTGAGTGTGACTGTTTTATATCAAAACAATTCTAAACATAGGTAAGTGGGTAGAATGATATGTCTCTCCTGGTCTGGAATGTGCAGCCCTAACACTGGAGAATAATTGGACCATGGAAGTAATCACATTTATGGCAGTAACTCCAAAATGAATAAGGTTGTGCTGATCAGTCCTTAGACTCAGAACAGTTTCCCAGTGTGCTGCTCACATCCTCTATGCTTAAAACATCACCTTTGCCTGTGGCCTGCTGAGCCCATCAAAGTAGTGAGTTGAAGCAGACGCAGCTGAAGCCAAAGGTCTAGAAGAGAGAAGACTGAGAAGAAAAGCATTTGAAGGCAAGTGGGAGGTTAGTTCTACCTCCTGAAGAGTTCATCCTAACTTTATGAGTCTGACTTCTCCTAAAGGGTTCAAGGTCTAAAATACAATTTGCAGCACACTATTGAACATATTCTGAGGAATCAGTCTGTGATTGAGCAGCATCTTTCCTGTCACCTCTAAATTGGGTCTTCATACTCATCTTATGCACATATTCATATCTACCACATGTCCATAACAGTTTTGCTACCTACACAGACCTTTATTTATAAAGACTTATAGCTGAGCCATGTGTTTGGGTGCAGAGGTTCCCAAAAATATCCCAGGTGAAGAACATGTTCCAGCACTTAGTGTCGGGATAGAGTAAAATGGAGAGTGCAGCTGTGTTGTTAAGGAAGAAGAATTTGTGGTAGTTTAAGTTGTTAACTATAAATGTGCTCGAACCATTTTTGTTCATTATATCTATATTTTATACATAGATAATACATTTGGTTTTCCACTTATGCAGAAAAAAATGAAAGGAATAAAAGGCTCTACGTAGGATGGCATAAGAGATGAAGAAAAAAATTAAAATAATAAATTACAGATGTGATTTGGCTTTGTAAAACACTTTATATTTCGGTTGCTGTTGAAGGACAGAAATCGTTGCCCAGAGCCAAAAAAACAATAGCAGGTAGCAAGGATCACGTCTGGTTTGCATTCTAATTAAAATTTCAAAAAAGCAGATGATATTCATATTCTCTGTAACCAACTGCCTGTGGTGTTTTGAGAACTCTCTTATGAAATGGAAACTGTAAGGATAAAAGGGAGGTCATCTGAGTTATATTATCACCAGCCTGTCTTACCAGTCATTAGTATTATCAATAATTTGTTTGGAGGTACCAGATTAAACCCGTAATTTTAGTAGAAAGTCAGTAGGTATTGGTGACTACACAAGACAACCTTTGTGTCAAAGAACTTATAGTGTGAACACAAAATCAGAAAAAAAAAAAAAGGGAAAATGAGCACAGGGAATTACTCTGTTATGGAACAGATAGTAATGGGCACTATCATGCAACACCTGCAGGATGGCCAAGAGATCAAGCCCAGTCAGCATGGATTTAGGAGGGGTAGGCCTTGCCTGACCAACCTGATCTTTTATAATCAAGTAACTCGCCTGGTGGATGAGAGGAAGGCTGTGGATGTAGTTCATCTGGATTTCAGTAAAGCTTTCGACACAGTTTCTCATGGTATACTCCCGGGGAAAATGGCATCAAAGACTTTAGATAGGAATATTCTGTGCTGGGTCAGGAACTGGTTGGATGGTTGCACCCAGAGAGTGGTAGTTAACAGTGTTGCATCCAGTTGACGACCAGTTACTAGTGGTGACCCGCAAGGGTCAGTGTTGGGTCCAGTCCTGTTTAATATCTTTATTGATTATATTGATGATGGGATTGAGTCCATCATGAGCAAATGTTTGGAGCATACGTGATCTCGTTAGAGGGTAGGAGGGCCCTGCAGAGGGTCCTGGACAGACTGGAGAGATAGGCAGACTCCAATAGGATGAGTTTTAACAAGTATAAGTGTTGGGTTCTGCACTTTGATTATAACAACCTCAAGCAGAACTATAGGCTGGGGCTAGAGTACTTAGAGAATGAGCAGGTGGAAAGAGACTTGGAGATATTAGTGGACAACAAACTCAACATGAGCCAGCAATGTGCCCAGGCAGCCAAGAGGGCCAATGGCATCCTGACCTGCATCAAGAATGGTGTGGCTAGCAGGGCGAGGGAACGTATCCTTCCCCTGTGTTCGGCACTGGTTAGACCAAATCTTGAGTATTGTATCCAGTTCTGTGACTCTCAATTTAAGAAAGATGTTGAGGTGCTAGAACGAGTTCAGAGAAGGGCAACAAGGATGATAAAGGGACTGGAAGATAAGCCCTATGAGAAGTGGCTTAGGGAGCTGGGCCTGTTTAGCCTAGAAAAGAGGAGGCTCAGGGGTGACCTTATTTCTGTCTATAACTACCTAAAAGGAGGTTGTAGTCAGGCAGGGGTTGGTGTTTTCTCAGTGGCCGTTAGAGACAGAACAAGAGGTCATAATCCTAAACTCCAGCAAGGGAGTTTTAGACTTGACATTAGGAAAAGGTTTTTCACTGAAAGAGTGATCCGGCATTGAAATGCGTTGCCCATGGAGGTGGTTGAATCGCCATCCGTGGAGGTGTTTAAGGGTAGACTGGATGAGGTGTTGGAGGTCATAATATAAATGTTACAGATATTAGGTTTCAGTTGGGTTATAGGTTGGACTAGATGATCATCAAGGTCTTTTCCAACCTTATCAACACTGTGTGATACAATTATCTGAGGCAATATTTTCTGTGCTAGTCAGAGAGGCATGAAAGGAAACCTAGTCCTATGACTTAGGTATAAGAGAATACATCATGTTGGTATACAGTGTGTGCTCATGATACTGTTACCTTTATGAAAGTGTTTTCACAAGAAGTGATGACTTGAGAGATAGCAGAGAAAACCCCAAGTATGCTCCCTGGCTGCCCCTGGGAAGCTTCAGAATTACATTCCCATGTACATAAAAACCTGTTTTTCTCAGTGCTGATTTTTACTCTTGCCTAGTAAGGTCTAGATGGAGGCAGAGAGATTTACCTGGTTCATGAAATAATACATATATGCAATAATGCTTATCCAGCACAAGAAAAGCTAGTATTAAAGAGCATTTGTTGAAAATAAACAATTTAAAATCAGCAGGCTAAGATAATTTCTACAACAGTAGTAAATAAACTACAGACTTTTATAAACAGCTTATGTTAATACCTAATAACTCTTGAAAAAAAGAAAAAATCTAATTTACAATCTGTACTGCTGGAGGGCTGCCATTTACATAATTTATATATGTTAAAAGAGAACAGGAAATAGACTAGTGAACAGTAGATAACTTTGATTCAGTGATGGATAAATTAAAGGAAAAATTAATTTGAGGCTTTATCAATCAAAAATTGGAAAATAAAAATATAGGAAATAGCAGGCAACTTACTTTTGTGGAAAGTAGACCCTGTCAAACAAACTTTTAAACTTTTTTGGCAAGATCATAAGTCAGGTTAATAAAAACAACTTTGTTGATAAATGGATTTGCTGTATTTTTCATAGCAATTTGATTTAGCACAACATGGCATCTTAAAAGAAAACAAATGTATGGAATGAACATGTCACACTTTAAGTGGATTAAAACTCCTTCAACAGCAGAGATGATAATGGAATAGTAAATAGAGATTATTGGCAAACAAAATATTAACTAGTAAGATAACTTATAGGTGGAACTCTACTCCTGATCAGTTGTTCTGGTATGTCTTCCTCATAAAATTCACCAATGATATACGCAAAATTCTGAGGATGCTCTTAAATTTCATAACTCTTCTGAATTACTCTAAAATGACACAGAATTTGAGATTTATATATACAGCAATACTTCGCTACATTGCGACTTTTCCATTGCAACCTCGCTGGTTTGTGAGAAGTTTTTCTTGCAAATTTCCTCAGTCATTCACGGAGCTTCCTGGACGATGCATGTGCAGTGTCTGCTTCACTGAGGGGTGGTCCCAGCATTCCCTGTGGGGCGGGACTGGCCCAGCCCCGTGGGGAGGGCGTGAGGTGCCTCTTGCTCCTGTGGTGTCGTGCCCCTGTCCCTGCTCCGCTCCTGTGTGTCTCCACGCCCTGTCTCTACAGTGGAAGGCTCACGCTGCGGCATGTCCCAGGTGGCTGCTGCGACCCAGTGCAGCATCACCACAGGCAACATCGTCCCCTGTTACTCTAAGCCCAGCCGGGATACTGATCCTCACTGAGCGCATTTCTGTTTCCATGGCTAGAGGTGGGGAAGGTGAAGTAGTCTGTGCTCAGGGACTGCACACCCAGTGCACCTGGTGATGACACAGCCCCAGAGAAAGTGTCCCACAAAAGTAGGGCTGGGCTGGCCGCGCAGCGGTGGGGCAACCACTGTGTGCTGGGACAGAGCAGCACCGAGACATGCCCATGCTGCCGCCGCAGTTTCAGCANATGTTGCCTGTATGCATATTAATGACCCGCACCTATTTGCGAATTAGACACTTTGTGAGATCCCCAGGAGACCTGTTCCTTGCAAAGGGTGAGGCATTACTGCATATATATATACATATAAACAATGTCATTTTAAGTATCCTAAGAAATTGGATTGATCTGCCTGGTATATATGACACAGCACACAAGAGAAACCCAAAGGTTTAAGAAGAGCAGCTGGAGCTATGTAAGATACCTCCTAGCAATCTGAACAAGACTACATCCCTGTGTTTAGGTGAGCAACTCCTACCACAATTAACATCTGTCAGCTGGAGGCTTCTCCAAAGGAACTGCAGCTTCTACTTAGAGTTTCTGATGTAATACTTCCAGTCTAGTAAGTGTAGATCACTAGCACCTAGGAATGCCTGAGCTGGACTTTCAAAATTTTCAGTGTTCCCTTTGTTAAATTTATTACTTGCTAGGAAGAGATTACCCAGTGTTTGCCAGTCCCTTTGAAATCACTTTTAGCTACATAACTTATATTTAAAGAGCAGCTGAAAAAAAAAGTAGGACTGGAAAAACTCCCCACACAAACTTCAAGAAAACAATCTATTCAGTTTATCAAAGAAATGATTGCAGTATTACCTGATTATTTTATTGTAGTCCTTATACATGGAAAGCTATGATAATGAGAAGATTTGTAGTCTTGCAGACAGAGATATAATAAAATCCAATTTGTTGGAAATCAGACAAATTCAAGCTTGAAATAAAACACATTTTTGAACACTAATGTTAATTAAAAATCAGAAGAATTTCCATGGAAGGGGTTATAGATTTGCCATTACCAAAAGTCTTTCATGTAAAACTTTAGTTTTGGATGCCTTTTAGTCCAGTCTCTAGGAAATAAAAAAACCCATAGCCTCTATGTGGAAATTTTTGAAATAAATTATCATAATGCTCCTTTCTGGTTACAGAGCACACAAGTTTATAAACAGGAGGAAGTGGACCCTAATCTTCCAAAAGAGTCTATGCTATTGAAAAATTTGTCCCATCTGAGAAATGAGAAATATTGGAACAACCATTCCTTGGAGTAATGCATGACTATTCTCTCCTCAGAGATTTTTTGAGATCACCTCCATAGGTGTCAGCTTCTCCTCTTGACAAACATAGACTTTGAGAGAATTACAGACAATGTCATTAGAATAACAATCTCAGGCAATAGAATAACACCTTTTAGTTCTGTATTTAATTGCATGCTCAAATATCAGCTTTTACTGATTGTTGACTTCTTCCTTTGTATGTTCTTATCACTGTCAACAATACTGTTCAAAAATGCATTTTCCCCTCTAGGACAATTATCTTAATTCCCAGGCATTCTTATTGTTTCAAGACATAGAAAACATAGCTGAACATTTCAGTGGTCCTTCATTCTTGAACAGCAGTCAGCAGAAATGTGCTTTGCTCTGTGATCATGCTGATATGAAGAATATCTGTACTGTTAAGGTTATGAGTCTGAGGAAGAGGCATGAGATGTAAAAAGGAGGACTCAGGAGGAGATTCTGGATGGATGCCCACGAAAAGCACTAAGTAGACTTACTGTGAAAAGTGCAGAAGGAGATAATGATGGGCATACTAAATACATGAACACACAAAAAGAGGAAGGAAGAATTTCTCTGCTGAAGCAGAATTCTTTATCTCATTATCCTTATCAGTTGATTCATTCTTACTCCTTGACCAGGAGGAAAACAAGACAGGTATGGGCTATACACTTGCATCTAGATTTGGGTTTCAGATCAGGGCTTGTATTTCAAGTTCTTTATGTTCCTTTATCTGTAATGTGTTGTACCACAGGGATGGCTTATGAGTGAAATTTAGATTTAAACTTGCATCTCATGTTCTGCAGAAAATTTGAAGCCTATCTGACCTTGTATTTTAAATACTTTCCCTCTCACCACATACATTTGATTGAAAATGGGTTTATGAATATGTGTATATTAATTCTTTACATGTGTTGAAGGAAATTGATAGTGAAGGGCTGGAGAATCTACTAGGTAGGCAATGGACGGTACAACTGATAATTGATAAAGAGTAGTCATTGGAATTATATTGTTTAGTTTTGATCTAAGAACAAATTGATTCAATTTAGGGGAAATGATTCTTCATTATGTTTCTGGAACAGCATCAAGATTTTGGCTGCTTTTAGGTTTAGAGGATAGACCTGTGAAAATTCACTGCACTGCTTTAGGTCCTTTGTCAGGATTTGTTAGCTCTATACTAGTCTGGTGATCCTTATGCTCTAAAAAAGTGCTTCATCAAAAAAGGCTCCCTTTCCAAAACTTTTCTGTGTTTGATATTAGCCAGCCATCATTAGTACTGCTCTTTGCAACAGTGATTGCTCTTGAATCTTAGCTAGCTGTCTTCAAGTAGAGATCTGCACACTGCTTAGCTGTGCATCCTAAGTCTTAGTTTCCATCCTTTTTGCCACCAACAATTGTCTACTAGCCCTTTGGCACCTCACTCAATAAATTAATATTAGGAAGGCTTTTAGCATCCCTGGGCTTTCCCAATGAAAACAGAGAGATCAGACAGAAAATGATTGTCACATTGCATATCATCGAGATTTATATTACTTAACACATGTCATTTTAGTCCACAGACTTCAGTCAAAGGGTCTTGTTATTCACAGCTGTCTGTGGCACTGAATATAAGAAAGGAAAAACTGTCAGACCTTCCGGTATTGCAATACACTTTGGCTTCTTACAATGAATTCTTCTTTACATAAATAAATGGGTCAACACAGTAGATGTGTATGGTATGAACGGATGATAGCTAAAAAGATTACGTGAATCAGTTGTTGAATAGATAGATAGATGATATGCACTGAGAAAAAGTGATGGCTATGAAACTATCTCAGGAAAAAGCAGGGAGTTTCTCATGTAGTGATCTAAGATTCTGTCCTTTGTGTCACATTAACAAACCAAAATACATAACGGACATATCTCAGTTAAAGGCCACAACAGGAAGGAAAGAGGCTGATTTCAGTAAAAACACCCACCTAAAATACCTCTCCATGTGTAGGAGGGTTTTTGCATGAATCTTTCAAGCGCTGGATAGCAATTGCCAGCGAACTTTGTATCCGCACAAAAAGATAAAATTAAATGTAGTTTAAGCATTTTAAAAATGCATTGCTCTACTTGTTTTTCATGCTAATGGGAGTGCTGATGGGTCTGGAGCATCACAGAGAGAAGTCTTACCCCACATAATCAGTGTTAAATGGCTGTGCTTTATATTTACATTTCCTTCATTCTTTTCTTTCTTTTCCTTGTAACAGACTAAATTAATTATTAACTTTGTTTCAATGAGCTTCTTTCCTTATAAAATCAAAACACTAGGTCATCCCATGATTTTAAAATAAAATTTTTGCTGCAAGTGTGGAATCATCACTCTTCTTTGGTAAGGCTTTCAATTTTTACTTTCATGACATATGCCATGTTATTTCAGAGGTGAAGAAAAATCAGTCCTAATTTTAGCCAGACATGCTGGGCCCACAGATGAAAAATAGGAGCTTTGGCCAGACTTGTGAATTCCACTGAAAACTTGCTAGCTTATATATCCTCTGTCACCTTCAAATTTTAGAGTAAAATTTCAGCCATCTTCAGTGAGTTGTGCCTTTAAAATCTTAGTTTGTCTTTGTTAAACATCCTTATTTCTACTACACGTCTAGAAACCCACTTTATTTTGAATGTAAAAAAGTAATTTCTAGTGTTTTCTGGTGATTCAGTCCTGATAAAAAATTCATAGAATCACAGAGTGGTTGAGGATGGAAAGAGCCTCTAGAGGCGACCTTGTTTAACTCCTATCATCAAGCAGGGACACACAGTGCAGGTTGCCTTGGACTGTGTCCAGATGGTTTTTGAACATGTATCTCTAAGGACTGAGGTTCCATCACCAGCCAGAGCAACCTGTGCTAGTGCTTTATCACCCTCACAGTTAGAGTGTGTTTTCTGATGTTCAAAAAGAGCCTCTTGAGTTTCAATTTGCACCCATTTTCTTGAACATTGCCCATCTTCCTTCTACTTTCCCTTCAGGTACTTAAATACATGGATAAGATTCGCCTCTGAGCATCTCTCTGAGCATCTCCTCATAGCGGAGGTGGCCCAATTCCTTAATCACATTTGTGTTCCTTTGCTTGACAGTAGTTTGGGCCCTTCCACATTAGACTTGGCTCTTTTTGCTGCACACAGTCTTTGAGCATTACTTCTTTAGGACATGTATGCCCAAGTTCCTGTACTCCTATTATGCGGTGTTCCACCACGCACATGCTCAACATCATGATATAAAAAAACCCAAATGTTTGTGTGCTATGATGTTTCAGGCACTTTGGATTGATAAATCATACATCTATATAGTCCTTATCCCAAGGTTGCCTGCAGAGTCCCCATGAATAGGGGGGGGGTCATAGTAGATGATAAAAACAAGTTTAAGTTTCTCCAGAAGCTGGCACTGTGGTGCAGTCTGAATACAAATCACTCTGTGGTACTTTCCCCACCTGCTCAGGATAGCTCCCCAAGACAGATGTGGGCATAGCTTGAATGGAAAAAGTGATCCTCGGGGATGTTAAGTCAGAGCACAACCTTTCAGCAGATGGCACATATTTTGTAGCTGAACTCTAGGTCACAAAGGAGCAGGAAAACTCAGCTATTCCTTGTGCTGAGAACTGCTGAAGTTCCAACGTCAGGGAGCCCCTCTGTGGCAGCGTAAGTGAACGTCAGACTTCCGTATTCTGTCAGCTCTAGAAAAAAGTCATAGTTATCATAGTTACATACCTATGCTACTGAATTTTCCATGGCAGAACAGCAATATTTGGAAGCCCTACATAAGCCAGGCCACAGCAAGCTGAAATAAACTTGCAGAGGCTGGAGTGTATATAAAAATGTAAATAGCAAGAGAGAACAGTTTGTGTAACATTAGGGTGAGATATGTATATATGATGATTATAAAACCTGATGGAATGCAACATGACAGGGTGGGGCCCTCGGGCTGAAATAAACTAGATTCCACTCTTTAAACCAGATTATGCAAGAGTGAAGATAAATAAATCAGGAAAAGCAATGCAGTAATAAAAATATTTTCGAAAGTGAGACAGAGTGAACCAACAGTTTTTAACCCCATATGAATCTCCTGCCAATGTCTTTGGATATGAGTTTTATCTTGACCTTGTTTATTTCAAGAGTATTTAAATTTTGAAAGTATTTGTGTTTTTTTTTTCTTTTAACTGAATTGAATATGTAAATAACCTCAACAGAGAAGAAATTACTAGATAAAGCAGAGATAGAGAATCTGTACTACAGTGTGATCTGAGTGCTTGTGTTCCCTTCAAGTCCCTTTTCAATCTGCCCATGGATAAGCGTGCACAGTCATACAGGCATCTTTTGGCTTAGATGTTTCACGGACAGATGCAGCAGCAACCTGAAAGAATGTAGAGATGTGCTCTCACATGGAACAAGGACATGTGCTCTACTGCTGACCTACCTACCTCATCACTTCTTTCTGCTTCACTCTATGAACTATGCTTTTGTGATCACAGATGTGTTGTATTT
This sequence comes from Pitta sordida, assembly GCA_013390025.1. Lineage (NCBI taxonomy): Eukaryota > Metazoa > Chordata > Aves > Passeriformes > Pittidae > Pitta > Pitta sordida. The sequence goes on along the minus strand of WEKX01024086.1, from coordinate 6,163 downwards.
ACAATGGATCTGCATATAGGCATGGATATGTTTATTCTAAAGCCAAAATTTGCTGCCTTGGAAGGGACTTAAAAGCTGCTCTGGCCTACAGCCCAGTAATGAGCTGAATCAATCAGTTTCAATAAAAGTCTGGAATTGAATACATGGATCTCAGAATGCACAGCCAGCATTAGAGTGTTTATATGGCCATTAAAGACTGGGAAACTAAGTCAAAAGACAACAGCAGCCTGGTTCTGTTGCCATGGAAGTTGATAGCAAAAATCCCTTTTACAGTCACAGAAAATGAAAAGTTGAGTGAGAATTGATACATCTCAGTAGAAATGCCAAATCTCTTGGCTCCCAAACGTTTACAATTAAACCCATCTTTTTTTCATCCTGTGTTAGGCACCAAGGGTCTGTGATGATCAGTACTTTCTCTATGTTCCACATCTGAGGTGCTTCAGGAGAAAGTGACTCATATATAATGAACAGATATAGACTTCCAACCGCATACACTGGAGGAAAGGATATAGAAGTGGTCTTTAGTTATCAGAATTTACCCCAGATGGAGAATTTGCATTTCCTTACTATATGCAGGCATTATTTGATATCTATTAATGGTAGTAGAAGTATTAAACTTCTAAAATCCCACATGGCGTATTGGGAATTTCTTCAGTTACTAATATTTAGCGCAAGAGGTCAGAGAGCACTCTGGAAAAAATGTGCCTTCCTTGGATTACTGTCGTTTAATATTCTAAAATCACACATTATTCATAAATTATAGGTAAAATCAAGGGATCTAGAAGTCATCACTGCAGTATCTCTCATCAAGTTGTCTTCTGAACATGAAAGGGTGCTGCTGTGTCAGATCTGATTAAATCCTTTGCTCTTTTTCCTTTTTCATCTGAGTATGGCATTGGTGCCATGAATCCAGCTCTTTGAACAGAGAGTATTAAACTTCTCCTAGGGTCAGTTATACAGCCTAGTTCTCTGTTGTCATTGTAGAGCTACTAAGGAGCCCACTCAGGCAGGCATGTGGGAGGGTCCTGCTCTAATGAGAGTCCATATTTCAGATGAGGGCACCTGGGGTTTATCAAGATACGTATTTCAGTATCTCAGAGAGTTGGCTATTCTGCTGTCATGGTGATTTCTGGCTGCTGAGGCTCACACTTGGTCACTCTGTCCTGGCAGGCCCTGTGAGTGAGCCACAGATCCAGATGTGGTGAGGGCAGCTTGTATTTCACTGGGCTGTGTGCATCAACCTAATTATGGGTTAAGAGATGTGCACATGGATTCTGCTAACTGCGATTCTGACAAAATCCTGGGCATTTCTGGTGCCCTGAGTCTTCAATCTCTGCACCTAATTTTGGGATCTTGAATTTGAGTAACATAAAAGACTCCAAGTACCAGTGGTCTGAGGCCTAGCTTATACATGATGATTATCCACACTACGCTTCCTATGTCAGTGGTCAGAACATTGTAATACTAAGGGAAGAACAATTACAGTCACTACTGTAATCTCTGAATATCTTCCTATTTGTGCAAGGCATTAAAATTTGGAATTTGGATTTGGAATGAGTTGCCCACAGAGGTTGTTGACTCGCCAACCCTGGAGGTGTTTAAGGGAAGGCTGGATGAGGTGTTAAGCGATATGATCTAGATGTAGACGCTAGGTTGATTGGACTATAGGTTGGCTGATCTTTGAGGTCCTTTCCAGCCTTATCTATACTGCGAATACTGTGAAAATATGCTAATACAGAAAATCTGAAGGAATGCTTACTAGACTAGCCACAGGTAAAATGTCAAGAAAGAAATTTTGAGCTGTTTGGGGAGCCATCCACACCTGACAAAACATGGACAGGAAATAGATAAGGTTGTTGTCTAGAAGGAATCTTCCAAATCCATTAAGAGTGGTTTTTAAAAAAATGAGAGGCAGGGAACAATATTTTCCCATCTCCCCATATGAGCACAACAGGACCATGAGTCATAAGTTTTCACAAAAATCAAAGTAGTTTTCTTTCTGCTGGCTGTAGATGGAAATTTTTTAAATCAAACATCTATTTTTAAATTTTTTTTCCTTTGAATGCTGGAGGAGCATGAAGAGTGGGGACAAGGACAAAAGAAACAATGCACTAAAAATATCTATTTAATTGTAGGAAGAAGTCCTTGACAATTAGGAGGCAATTTTAAAAGTGGTTGATTTTAGGAAAATGACCTTTTAACTTTTTAACAATTTTTCCAGCTGAATTTAATATTCTATCAGGATATGGTGAAGCGTGACTATAATACAGGTTTTCAAACAACACCTTAAATTGCAGCCCCATCTGTAACAGTGCATGCTAACACCTTCTGAAAAACATTAAACTTATTTACTACTATTTGAGAGCAAGCTAAAGTGTAACAGAAGACTACTCCCCAGTCTGCTTGCAGTGATCTGCTTCTATAGTTTTCATTGAATCAGCTTATAGGAAGAAGATTTGAGTTGGATTTATTTGTTCTTATCTTCTTAATTATGGCAATGATTGGAAAAATCACTTTAAGATATTAGTAGTGATATACATGCTTATGATTGTAGCCCAAAGGACAGATTTTCCATGTGCACAAGCTTTGCTGACCCAGTTTTCCGTATTTTCAGTGCTTTCCCTATGCATGCTAATAACAGGATATTCATGTTTGTTTATGGTATTTTTGAATACTAGAAGATTCTGGTTCATAGTGATCTAAACATAATGGAGCTGTCAACTGGGTTTTTGAAGTCATTTTTCTTAACACTCTGAGCTAGTGATTTGGAGAATCAGAAAATTACAAATTTAGTGTGTTACGTAAGGGCACAGAGATTTAGAGATTTTAGTGAATTAGTGAATTTCTAGTGAATTTTAGAAGAAGTAGTAGACTTTAGGATCATTCAGAAGGCCTGAGAGTTAAGGTTGAATATTAAGGGTGTCCTGCAGGTTGTGAAGGTAAACAAACTTGAACGTTAACAAAAACAAGGGGAAAAGAATGTAAAAACTTGAAGTTAATTGGTTGAAGAATTCATAGCAAATGACACAATGTTGAAAGGATGAATATTCATGGGGCAATTTGCATATGTATGAGACAAGGGGTTAAAGATGGGTGACAAATCTGCGCGGCCCTCTTTTGGCACCTGGCAAAGGCAGAGNGAGTACAGGGGGAGAATAACTTCCCGAGTCCTACTGACAACACTATTCCTGATGCAGGCCAGGATACCATTAGCTTTTCTGGCCACCTGGGCACACTGCTGCCTCATGTTAAGTTTTCTATCCACCAGCACTCCCAGGTCCCTTTCCACCTGATCCTCCTGCAGCCACTCCAACCCCAGCCTATAGTTCTGCATGGGGTTATTGTAACCGAAGTGTAGGACCCGACACTTAGACTGGTTAAACCCCATGCCATTGGATTCAGCCCATCTATCCAGCCTGTCAAGGTCTCTCTGCAAAGCCCTCCTACCTTCCTCCAGATCTACATTTATCCCCAGCTTGGTGTCATCCGCAAACTTGCTAATAATAGACTCCATCCCTTCGTCCAGATCATTAATAAAATAAACTTTTCTGTAGCATGGAAGCAATTAGCTTGAGTCCTGACTGATTTTCCTCAAATCACTAGAATATGAAATGCCCACTGAGAATATGGAGATTGTATGCATCAGTACCCATAAAATATCATGATTATTTTCCCAGTAAGGAAGAAATTTAATAAAAAAATCTTCATGTAGAAATTGCACAAGGGGATTTTAGCTGCCTCCTGTTTCAATTTCCATGCAATTATAAAGTAACAGTATGGATACTATGAAAGGTTCAATCAATCTGTTGACCAAAGTTAGTTGATAGGTAAGTTGGGGATAACATTTATTTCTTCAGAGCTGAAAGCTCTTATATCTAGTGATGAGAGCAGGGTTACGTAAAAAGAAAAGGCCAATAGAGAAAAAAAAAGAAATGAAGGCAAACTAAAACACATATGACCAATCTTCTGAAACTGATGGGAATATTGCCTTTCCAATACTTGAATTATTTATTATGAATACTTCATCTGATACATTTAGCCCACATTCCCATTTTTAATTTGTAAATCAGTGGGAAAACAGTCTCAGATTTCATATTATGCATTGATAACCTAAAACCCCCCAGTACTAAAGTTGTTCTAGAAGCTCCTAAACTTCTGAATCTTTTCAGTGCTAATAACTTCACTACCAACATAGTCATCTAGAATTAAGAAGAAGCTATTTTCTTATTGTGTCAGGCTTCTAAGCAATTAATTCACTAAGGATTATCTCACATGCAACCACTGGACTGTGGAACATGACTGAGAAAGTACTTTCATATAAAACCCTTGTCCATAGTTCTATTAGACTGCCTACGAACTGTGATAGAGCTATACAACATTTATAGCCTATTTTATCAATTGATTAATTACCTAAATAAAATTGTGATAACAGAGGGATACCTACAACTGTTACAAAAGAGTTCTCCATGCCTTGAAAATGGAATATGTTTCATGAAAACTAGGTGCATCCCTCTGCCAAGATCTGGTCCAGAAGAAGTAATGAATCATGGCAGTGACACAGATGGGGCTGGACGAACTGAGAATGTGAATGGATGATGCTTTGTAACTTCGAACCATTTAATGCCAGTATCACATGAGTAAGCACACAGATCAGAATAGAATTATCACATCCCACGATTGTGAGGTCTGACTCCACACTTTCACAACCATAGCATAAAATAATGCTGATTGAAATTTTTATGTGGAGTTCCCAAACACTTGGCTGGAATAGGACTATTATGCTGCTGTTTCACTTTCCTCTTCTTAAGATTCTTTTCTGTGCATTGGGTGAGTACCAGGTAGATAATGCTTCTCTGACAATGTCACATTCAAGAAAAAAAAGGACTAAATGTTCAACATGACTAGATTTTTCCTGCAGTTTCTGATTGAATCAAATATCATGGTAGAATCCTTCTTATAGCAGTTGCACTTCTCCTGGTTTACAGCAGAAATCAGAAGCTCCCACAGCTGCACATGGGGAATAGGATATTTCCATACCTCATTGTCATTGACTTTGCTGACAGTGCTGCCTTAGTCTACCAGTACCTGAGTGGGAAAAAGTCCCAGACATACCCATTAAGAATGGGTATGAAGAAGACAACAGAATATAAATGTATGCATGCAGTTTTGTGTGGATTTGTGTGCTCTGTTGAGCTTGCTTTTACCATACAAATGGAGTCCCTATCCCTCTGGTACTTTAGCTGCATTCAAAAGTATTCCCAAGAAGTTTCTATTTAATATGTTTTAAAATCATTATGATCCTATTAATAGGAAATAATAAGACAATAATTTGTAATATAAATTTAATTTTCCCTTGAGTTAGCTAAATTTAAATTCAATGGAGCTACACAGATCTCAGTTGGACCTATTATTTCCTATTAAGTTTTGTGGAAGATCTAGGATTTCATACAAGTACTTAAACACTGAAGAGAACACAATTACTACATGCCAGTTCTGTGTTCTAGAGACAATTGGGCTAATTACTCTGATTTAAGTTTGTAACTGAGGACAGTGAAAGCAAAAGAACTGTATTGAAGGCCAACAGTTGATTTACTTCATAGAAGTATAAAGCAGTCCTCGTGTTTTCTACAAACCATAAATGGCACATCCTATGGTGGAATGAACTGAAAGTGCAAGAACTCTAGTGGGTCTGAAAGGACTTTCAGAAGATATGTGCTCTCTTCTCCCAGGTAACAAAAGACAGGATGAGAGAAAAAGGCCTCAAGTTCCTCCCTCAAGGCGAGATTTAAATTGGGTATTTGGAAAAATTTCTTCTCTGAATGGATGATCAAGCAATGGAACAGGTTCCCTAAGGAACTGCTAGAATGACCATCTTTGGAAGTATCGGAAGGGCTTGTGGATGCGGCACCAGGTGATACAGTTTAGTGGTGAATATGGTGGTGCTGAGCTAATGTTTTGACTCAGTGATCTTCGATGTGATTTCCAACCCTTCCTCCTCTATTTGAGGGTAGATGTAAGCAGAAATTCCCTCTGTGCACATATATTTTTTACATTTTATGCATGTGTTTGCTTACAATGCATATATTTTTATACATTTACCTGTATACATACATGCAACTGTTTATAGCCATGTATTGTGAGTGCGGCGGCGCGGGTCGGGGCC
>WEKX01024083.1:0-10790 GCA_013390025.1 Pitta sordida | reverse complement strand
TGGACTTTAGCAAAGCCTTTGACACGGTTTCCCATAATAAGCTTCAGGAGAAACTCATAGAGCATGGACTGGATAGAAGGATTTTATGCTGGGTTAGGAATTGGTTGGATGGACGACCTCAGAGGGTGTTGGTGAATGGTGCCACATCCAGCTGGCAGTCAGTCACTAGTGGAGTCCCACAGGGGTCAGTGTTAGGCCCGGCACTGTTCAACATCTTTATTGATGATATGGACGAGGAAATTGAATCCATCATCAGCAAGCTTGTGGATGATACCAAGATGGGGGCAAATGTCGATCTGCAGGAAGGTAGGAGGGCCCTTCAGAGGGACCTTGACAGAGTAGAGAAATGGGCAGACTCCAACAGTATGAGATTTAATAAGACTAAGTGCCGGGTTCTTCACTTTGGACATAACAACCCCAGCCGGGTTCTTCACTTTGGACATAGCAACCCCATGCATCGCTATCGCCTGGGGAATGAGTGGCTGGAGAGTGGTGATATGGAGAAGGATTTAGGATTGATGATTGATAGGAGACTCAATATGAGTCACATGGTGTGACTGCCCTTTCATAGAATCATAGAATTGTGAGGGTTGGAAAGGGGCTTAAAGATAACCTAGTTCCAACTGTGCTGATATGGGCTGGGATGACATTCAGTAGATGATTTTTCTCAGGACCTTGAACACTTTCTTGGTTGGAACATCTACAGCTTCTCTGGGCAACCTGTTCCAGGGCTTCACCACCCTCCAAATAAAGAATTTCTTCCTAACATCTAATCTAAACCTGCCCTCTTTCAGTTTAAAACCATTGCTTCTTGTCCTGTCACTTTCTTCCTGTATAAAAAGATTTAACAGATTTCCAAATCCCACATACATCACAGACCCTCAGCCTTGCCAGATGGCTGCAGACCAACTCTGATGTGGTCAAGCAGTTTCATTTCTCACTCATATACCTTTCCATTAGTAGACAAATAAGGGAAACCAAGTTTGGAGCAGGATTCTGCACTGCCATTGGTGTTTTCAAACATTTTGTATTACTCTGACCAGACTGCTGAGTACTGCTCAGAGTGTGCTGAGGAAAAGTGGGAAAGTTAAAATTTTCCAGGACTTACTTGCTGTTCTACTGAGGCTAAGAGATGCTGCTTCCAAGGGATGTAAGCAGCAAAGAGATGTGCTATACTTCCTTTTCATATGGACTGAAGGGTCCCACCAGTCACTAAGTGAGTGGCGAAGGAGGGAGAGAAGGGACATGTATCATGAGTAGAGTGTGAGCAACGTCTGCCCTGTGTTGTGATGTTTTGGGAGCTCAACTCAGCTTCTGCATTGCCCAGAAATTATTATCTTTTATACTTTGACATTGTTTCTGGGGACTGCTCAAAGCAGTAGACGAACTTGCAACAAGTGACCACAAGGAGTCTGAGCAAGATGGAGTCAGAGTTCATCTTCCACCTCAGATGGATTTCGATGGAAAGGAAATACTAAGCTTCTTCTGCCACCAGGATTGCCCCCAGTCCTCCTCTGCACACCTTTCTGAGTGAACTCAGCAGTCTGGTAATGGCTGTCATGTTTTAGTCTAAAACCTGTGACTCAGGGAGTAATCACAGACTTCTTGATCATAACAGAGGTCAGTGGCCCCAGGCCTATCTCCTGCAAGGAGAGCATGGGTCCAGGAGTGAGCCAGTTCTGAATATGAGGTTTAACAAGACTAAGTGCCGGGTTCTTCACTTTGGACATAACAACCCCATACACCGCTATCGGCTGGGTGAGGATTGGCTTGAGATTAGTGAAGTGGAGAGGGACTTAGGTGTACTGATCGATAGGAAACTCAATATGAGCCAGCAGTGTNATGGTCCTGTGGGTCTCTCCTGGCTCGGAGTGGCCTGTGTGCCTGTGAGAGATCTAGGTTTATGTTCACTACTCTGGGATGTGCGTTCGGTCTCTGTACGGGCGTTAGATGGTGAGTTGGACTGAGTTGGACTAGATGATCCTTGTGGGTCCTTTCCAACTCATAGCATTCTGTGTGATTCCGCATAGAAATATTACATGCAGAACACTGCTAATTTTCAAAAGACCTTACATATTTAACAAATGCTACCCAGGTGACTGAGGTGTTGAAAAGGTAAAGTCCAAGTCTGAACAAAGGCTGGAATGCATCCAGTCTTAAAGAATAAAACATCTTTTTATGAGTGGCAGAAGGAAAACTTTCAGACGTGAAGTATTCTCATGAGGGAGTCCTTTGTGAGGGGTGGAAGGTCAGTAGGCTGACAGTACCTGTGGGAAATGCCATTTTTTGAAAGATGGAGTACTGTTTGATGACATTTCTCATGTACATGTCAGTAAGATGTCTGTCCCTAAGAGGTGCACATCAATCTGACCTTGACAGGAACCAGGACCCCCGCATTGTGCCTGCACTTGCAGAAGTACCCAACAGACCTTTTCTGGACCCTCTTGCAGGTGCAAGATCTCCAGCACCTGGAGGAAACTATGGCTTTTCAGTATCATGGGCACAAGCTCCTACATGGCTGTCTGCCACCAAGTCCTCCCTACATTGGATAAGAAAAGCTATCTTGCCAAGAAGACTCATTCTCAAACTGTGTTTCATGCTTTCTCAACAGAACTTGTGCCAGACAGGGGAAGGGAATCAGCAGGAAAATAACCTCCATGGACATAATTTCCTCCTGGTATCTCCAGCAGGATGTCTCCATCTGTCTGATATAGTAAACCCTCATTACTTCACGGTTATAATCTCACAGGTTCACTTCTTCATAGGATTTTTTCCGCAAAAACGGCCCTATGTTTTGCAGTTCATTCATGACTTTGCATGTGCTGACAGTCATGAATATGCAAAGATAACTGGCTCATGAATATGTAAATTAGCCCCACCCATTGTACCATCCTCCTCAGACCCAGCACGCTTTCATGGTGTGTCAGCCATGTCCCACTCACCAAAGTGCAAAGGGATGGGAGGCTTCTGGCATCCACAGGCATGCTGCGCTAGGATAAAAAACACTTCCCTTCCATGCTCGCCCATGCACATTGGCACTGGAATGCACCTGCCCTGCTGTCCTTGGCTTGCGTCCCACCTGTGGGGGACCCGGCCAACCCACTATGTTCACCAGATCCAGAAGTAGCACCTGCCACTGCGGCCATCGTCAGGAGCAATGCCTGCCACTGTGCCGGGGTCAGGAGTGGCACCTGCCACACACCCAGGGCCAGGAGTGGCACCTGCCACCTCTGCTAGGACTGAGAGTGGCGCCTTACACCCTCCTGGGGCTGGGAGCAGTGCCTGCCACCTCTGCTAGGGCTGGGAGTGGCGCCTGCCACCATGCAGGGGCCAGACTCACTCTGGTTCCTGGGTTTAAACTCATCTTGTTGCCATTGCTGAAAGCAGTGGAGTGGCCACAGCCACCCTAGGGATTCTCTGGCACTGCCCAGGGTGGTCTGTCCAAGCAGGTGCTTGTGGGGTCCTGGAGGCACACAGGTCCCCTCCCATCCTCCCCTGGCAATGTGTAAATCATACATAAAGGAGAGACACTGCAAGTGTTTCTATTCATGACACTGCCCCCTGCATGTGGTNACCTTTTCTGGACCCTCTTGCAGGTGCAAGATCTCCAGCACCTGGAGGAAACTATGGCTTTTTAGTATCATGGGCACAAGCTCCTACATGGCTGTCTGCCACCAAGTCCTCCCTACATTGGATAAGAAAAGCTATCTTGCCAAGAAGACTCATTCTCAAACTGTGTTTCATGCTTTCTCAACAGAACTTGTGCCAGACAGGGGAAGGGAATCAGCAGGAAAATAACCTCCATGGACATAATTTCCTCCTGGTATCTCCAGCAGGATGTCTCCATCTGTCTGATACAGTAAACCCTCATTACTTCACGGTTATAATCTCACAGGTTCACTTCTTCATAGGATTTTTTCCGCAAAAACGGCCCTATGTTTTGCAGTTCATTCATGACTGTGCATGTGCTGACAGTCATGAATATGCAAAGATAACTGGCTCATGAATATGTAAATTAGCCCCACCCATTGTACCATCCTCCTCAGACCCAGCACGCTTTCATGGTGTGTCAGCCATGTCCCACTCACCAAAGTGCAAAGGGATGGGAGGCTTCTGGCATCCACAGGCATGCTGCGCTAGGATAAAAAACACTTCCCTTCCATGCTCGCCCATGCACATTGGCACTGGAATGCACCTGCCCTGCTGTCCTTGGCTTGCGTCCCACCTGTGGGGGACCCGGCCAACCCACTATGTTCACCAGATCCAGAAGTAGCACCTGCCACTGCGGCCATCGTCAGGAGCAATGCCTGCCACTGTGCCGGGGTCAGGAGTGGCACCTGCCACACACCCAGGGCCAGGAGTGGCACCTGCCACCTCTGCTAGGACTGAGAGTGGCGCCTTACACCCTCCTGGGGCTGGGAGCAGTGCCTGCCACCTCTGCTAGGGCTGGGAGTGGCGCCTGCCACCATGCAGGGGCCAGACTCACTCTGGTTCCTGGGTTTAAACTCATCTTGTTGCCATTGCTGAAAGCAGTGGAGTGGCCACAGCCACCCTAGGGATTCTCTGGCACTGCCCAGGGTGGTCTGTCCAAGCAGGTGCTTGTGGGGTCCTGGAGGCACACAGGTCCCCTCCCATCCTCCCCTGGCAATGTGTAAATCATACATAAAGGAGAGACACTGCAAGTGTTTCTATTCATGACACTGCCCCCTGCATGTGGTGGGAGCGTCCCCTGGCCATGTCCCTTTGCACAGCTCGGAGCTTGTCCCCCAGCCCTGGCAGCAGGGTGGCTGGGTTTGTGTCCCAGTGGCAGGACACAATGGGGCAGGTGGCTATCCCCTACTGATATGCAAGCCAGGGACAGCAGGACGGAGTGTGTCCCAGCGCCAATGCGCACGGGCAAGAAGCAAAGAGAAGCGAGGGTTTTTTCCAGTGCGGCATGCCCATGGGTGCCAGGAGTCTCCCATCCCTTTGCTCTTCAGCAAGTGGGGCAGGGTTGACACACCGCCAGAGTGCGCAGGGACTGAGGGGGGCGGTGAAATGGGGGCTAAGTTGCATGTTCATGAGCTGCCTATCTTTGTGGAGCAAGGGATTTGCTCAGAGACCTGTGGCCCCACGATACTCGAGGGTCAAGTGTATAACTATTCCTCGACTTTTAACAAGAGTAAGGCATTATGGCCTGTCCGCTTGTCTATAGACAGTAATACCAGGCCCTTTCTAACAGCTGCATGTAGCGTTTACTTCCCATGTGCTGTACCTCCCCAAGCTCCTGGACCACCTGGTGCTCTTAGCAGCTAAGACAGAAAATAGCCTGGTTTTGTCTCCTCTGTTTTGCAGGTAATATTATCCCCCAAGGTTCTATACATATAAGAGTTTCTATGTCCATTTGGCTTGGATCTGCAAGCTACTTACCAGCACAGTAATAAAGGACAGTGTCTCTTGATCTTCATTCTTGAAGAAAAGTTCCTCAATTGTTTCTACACCTGAAGCTACTCCACACTACAGCTGGTAGCTCCAAGCCCCAGATGCCAGCCTCAGTGTGATCTGTTGGTCTTCCCTTTTTGCTCTCCTGCACCTTGAGTGACATGCACTGCCCTGCTTGAGGAGGGAAAACTGTCCTGGCACTGCCACCCTGGGGTGGATGATGAACAGCTATGGGGGCATTATTGAAAACACTGCCACAGCAGCTGCTACTGCTCTGCATTCTACCCTGAAGAGTGCAGTGAGCTATGTGATAAAAGGTGTTTATCACCTCTAGACCTGTACAGTCATCTTAGGACACATCAACCCTGACTACCCCACCTAGGCTTCATCCTTTCCTGCAGGAAGATACTGTGTTGTCTGTGATGACAACTGAAACTGACCTCATCTTTTATGAAAACCTTCCTCCCCTTCCAAAAATGAAGTGGCACATGACTCATAAACCTGACTCTCTTGGCTCTGGTGGGAGATGTCTGTCAGAACATAAAGACAAGAAAAATATATTCAGGCGCAGATGTACTCCAAAGCAGATACAACTGCAGGGAAAAAAAAGGGGGGAAAAGTTGGCTATGGAACAAGTATTTTTTAATAGTGTTCCCTTTAACAGAGCCTAAAGAGAAGTAACACTTCATTTTACCCTTTCTATTAAAGCAAAGAGCTCACCAGTGTCGGTTGTGTGCAGGTGCTATGCACAGTGGGAAACAACCCAAACCAGCATGTGTTCTTTGAAATATTTCTTTTAAACAGACACTAAGTATTTTCAGGTTTTGGAGAATGTGGCTCGAAATAACAAGTAGATAAAATATCACCATGCTGTGCAAGGGAGGATATGTAGAGTTATCTGCTGTGATTTCATACTAATATTTAGCTATCATATAGCATTCTCTCTGCTGACCCCACTATATAAACATTCAGTAATTAAACAGCACACTCCCTGCTATGCAACAGGTAGGTAATATTGCTCTTACCATCCCTGAGCTACACAGGAATTTAGACAGCTAAATGACAAAGCTTATCCAGACCCACTTGGGAAGCTTATGGCAAAGCTTCCCAAAGTAGGATCAATTCCTGCAAAATGTGTTCGCTTTTCCCCACTCTGCCTTTTATGTTACAGTCCAGAGACACGTAGGACTTCAATGCAGCCCTGAGCAGAGAGGAGTCCACCTGCAAAAACTCCTAAAGCTGTTTCACACCACTGACAGTTTCTGGAGCAGACACAGCTCAGAGGGGAGCCACAGGAGTGCAGTAAATTAGGACTGAGGCATATTGGCAGAGCTTTGTGGGAAAGCTTGACTGGGGTCTGCCTGTTACTGGTTGTTTTTCTCAGCACTTTTGGTGCTTCTTGTTTTTTATGATGAAGTACTGCCCCCAGTCATCCTGTGGTCAAAATTTGTTAATCGTCCAGTTTAATTATCATGTTTAGTTCAGTTGTAGAGGGAGTGTGAAAATAAACAGAACATGAATGTTGCAATCATTTACTGTGGAGGGCAGCTGCAGATTCATCACTGCAGGAATGGCGTCTGAACCTCCTACAGAACCTGTTGTGCCGCAGCAGGGACGGTGTCCTTCAGTGGCCCCTCCTGAAGGAGCTCTCATTTCATCCCATTTGCCTTTACTGCCATGCAAAGCAGCAAACAGAACAATGCAAAATCGTTCTCGAAAAAACCTCTAAAACAAACCAACAAAGCAAATCCAACAATATAACACATGTAAGAATTAACTGCTCACATTTTTAACTTGATTTTGCTTTGAGCTTTAATTGACGAGGAAGCAAAGGTCATAGACCACTGAGATTATTTTTCACCACAGGAAATGATGCGAAGCAATAGGCAACCTTCATAAGGAAATTGGTAAAATCTTGTTAAAACTTCAATTTACCCTAAGGACTGCATTTTTTCCCTCAAGGATGTTAGCAAACTGGTGAAGATACTAAAAAGCACTGTCCTAATTTTTCCAATTTTTTACCTGAAGGAATCAATAGCAACTGCAGGGACATTTAGACAAAAAAACAATCTTAAGGAAAGCAAAAGCATTTTGCTGACACAATATTCAGAAAGTGTTGGCTTGGTTATTCAAAGAGACTGTTGGTTTCTTCACTTTGTTGCACGGAAACTACATATGACCAGTGTTTTTCATAACTCAACACATTCTTATTCCCTTGTATAAAAGACATCCACTTAAACTGCAGCAACATTGCCACCACTTTTAAAACAGGCAATGCAGTGCAATCCTGACTATCAGAGTTCACATCTCTCACAAAAATCAAATTACATGTTTTTCCAGGTGCTACCATCTTGGAAACAAGGCACGTGGGTACTAAAAAATGTGTTTCAGGGCTTAACTTGAGGCCTACAATTAGAATTTTTTATTGAATTTAGTTATTGCAAACTTCTTTCAACTGAAGTGTACATTTGTTTAAATATCTTCAAACTCATATCTACTCTGGCTCTTGGAATAATGTATGGTCTCTGAATCAGTAGAATAAAATAGTGCAGTTTAATTGGCAATGTAATTTCTTGTAACTTGCTTTATTTAAAGAAGTACCATTTTACAGAGATGAGCATTTGAATAGATACTGCAAATGTTTTAAGTGTGCACGGTTTCTCCGTGGAGGCTTGATGTGCGGTATAAGAGCAATACAACACACACATCTCAGCTCAAATGCATATTGATACATATGCATGGTGTGATTCAGAGCTCCTATGCAGCTCAGGCAGATTGCTATAGGCAATTCCAGAGCTTGTATCTTCAGCTGCCTTCAAATGGAATTAATCCTGAAAGGTAAACCATTTCTTTAGCTGGAATTTTACATGAGTCTAAAGAAAGTACATAGACTATATGCAAAAATCTTCTGTCTTCCTGGAAAATGATACATTTTAGTTCTTAATTTTTCCCTGAAAATATGTGCAATGATAATTCATTTTTCCTAACATTTATCTGTCTTACACGTTCATATAACACTTAACTCACCTTGATTGAACCCTCCAGGTGTTATTTTTGCTTGAATAGCATAATGCATACCAATCCAGACAGCACAATGCCAAGCACCAAGCTGTTGTCTCATGGACCTCAGGGTTACAGGAGAATGTTGCTTGACTCTGCAGAGCAACTCCTGGAACATCTCTCAGTGTCAGATCAGAGCCCTAGCATGTTACTCTGAGCGGGGAAAAGACTTCTGGCCTGTCCAAGGATGTTAGTGAGACTCAGTCCAGCTCAAATATTCACATGGGGACTCCTTTTCCGTTAGATCATGACAGTTATAACATGAAGTGCAGAAAGAAAATTAGGTGTTAGGAAATTTTGAATGCCGTCTAGCTCTGGGTTTGACCAGAATATAAAACACATAGATACACATATTGCATTAGAAATTTTCTGTATTACAACACTTCTCATATTAACACTACTGAAATTAATAGAATAGACACAATTGGAACTCCTTAAACTGACTGTGTGCTGGGTCCTTATCAATTTTCTTGAATTTTTTATCTCAATCACCATGATTTTTCAATGGTCAGATTTCACATGTGAACACCAATATGTCCTTTACAGCAACTACATTTCTTGCAGTCTTTATCATTTCTAGTCTGTTTTGGAAAGGCATAGTGATATTAATATTAAAGAAATTAATATTAAAGATAAACTTTGCAGTATAATATGCATTTGATCTGTACTATAGCTCTAGTACAGAATATGGGAAAATGGTTGGTATCTGTGTTGAAATAACACAAAACTGTTGGTGTATATACAATTATGTATTCTGCGTCTACCATATCAGCAGTGTATGTTATAACTGTAATATTGACACATTAGGGAGCACAGGAGATAGTAGTAAGTCTATATTAAAGACAGAGTACAAAGGAAAGAAAAGATTACTTTCTTCTCCCCTGACGAAGGCAGACTTCTTTAAAAAATGCAGAAATGGACTTAGCAGAGACAGGAAGTCACAGACAAGGCTAGCAGAGCAGGGTTTTTTTCAGGACAACCTCAACACATACCTCCAGCTACCCTCATACTTGACATCTGTGAGAGTAAAAGGTAGATATTCATGGTGTCTCCTTTCTCTTTCTCTGTGATATCTCCAAGAGTGTAGTCATTTTCAAAGTTTATCCGGTGATAAAGTTGATGGTGTCTCCTCAGGTATAATTTCAGAAGATCTCACTGCTAGGATACTTCTCCTTTTACTCCACCTGCCGCCCATTTTGTGAAAGTTTCATTGTTATCCTAGAGATCATCCCCTAGACTGTCTTGAGTCATGACAGGGGGCTCTGTGTGTCCATGAGTTCAATATGGGTTCAGGGTCAGCCCCAGTCACTGTCAATCTTGTAGTTTTAGCTGATCCGAGGTAGCACTTGTGTAACATTGGCTACTATTTCCAAGCCAGCTGCATGAGGTAGAGTACAAGCTTTGTAAAGATTTTGGCAAAAAGAAAAAAAAACCCAACAGATATTTTCTGGGGTGGTGTCAGTACATCTGTATTTGTTACTCTTCTCTTGCTATAGTGAGGAATTTCCCACTAGTTCTTGGTCAAAACTAATCAGATTCTTCAACTCCATTCCAGTGTAAGTAAGAGTCATGCATAAACGTGTGCAATGTCCTAAGGAGTCTCCATCTCTGTTCCACTCCTTTATCCTGAATACTTCTGCAATCCCTTTCACCGTGAAAAACAAAACACAAGATGTCAAAACGAGTATGACATGAGAAACATCACAAGATTGGCAGCCAAGGAGAAAAAGTGAGTGACTTCACATTAAACCCTACAGTTGCTTAAAGTCTTCACATAGCCTTGTCTGACTCTGCCCCCCTCCATCACATCTTTGCTTTGCTGAAACATGCATAATTTGGTTCCCTGAATCTTTACAATTTCTCTCTATATCCTCAACTACATGCGTGGCTCATCACTGATGTTGAGACTTCATTCTCAGATCTGTACTGAGCATCTAATCCCAGAGGAAAGCCTCTTGCAGCACCTTGAGAGAGAAAATTACCTCCCATAAAACTGACAAGATGCCTCTGTTATATGACTCACAAACACAATTACGCTTTTGCTGTAACAAGATGCTGCTAGGTCATATCTGATTTGTTACCTATTATCTTCCCTGGATCTTTATAAACTCAGACATTTCCAAGTATTTCTCTCCTGGTGATTATGTAGTTGGGATGCTTTTTCCTGAGAAATATTAGTTTGTCTTGTTTTCTCAGTTGAATTTAATTGTGCTGTTTCCTGCACATATTTCTAGCCCTGAAAGTCCCTTTGGAGAACGGTTTTCTGAGTTCTCAATAGTGTACATGTGAGGAAGACTAAGCAATCACTG
>WEKX01024077.1:0-69388 GCA_013390025.1 Pitta sordida | reverse complement strand
CCTAACAATACCTCGATACACCGTTTGATTAACGACATGCAAGGACAGCCTGTTTTTGTGCCTTCGAGAATTCATACTTGAAGTATACCCAGCTATCCTGGACCCCCTTGTTATAAACGGCTGACTCCCAAGCAATTCTCCTAGTCAGTTCCTTGAATAGACCAAAATCTGCCCTAAGGAAATCCAATTTGGATGTTTTGTTGGCCCCCCTCCTTATTCCACTATTTATTGAAAACTTAGTCATTTCATGATAACTGCCTCCCAGACAGTCTCCAACTACCACATCTCCCACCAGGTCCTCCTTATTAGTAAACAGCAGTTTATTAGCATAAATGTTAGTCAACATTTCTGCTAACAAAGACAGTTTTCTGGTAAGCACAGTAATTTCATTTTATTCCACTTCAGGAAATTTACGGCTTAATATATATGGAAATTATAGACTCAATATTGGAAGTTTCATTGAGAGCTTCACTCTTGAGTTTATAATGGTTTTCTCTGGGAAAGGTCTGAAAAAAGTCCCAAAAATGAAAAGTCCTGTATCTTCATTTCCCCGCTTCCCCCACCCTGCCTCCCAGTATCAGAGTTCTAATTTTTATATGAGTGTTTTTCTAAATATTTAGTAAAATATTTCTCAGTAGCAAACAAGACAGTAGCTCTTCTGATTTGGGCTAGTAGAAGGGCTGGGCTGTTGCCATTTGCCTTTTCTCTTATAGTTTATTTTTGATGCTCTTTCATGACTAATGTCTCAAATACAAATCCTCTCACTCTGCTGGTAAAGATAACTAGCAAAATTGTGGCCTGATGGTTCCTTGGGATGAATAGTCATGGCTTCTTACAATGATCTAAAAGTGACCTGGACTATTGACCGTCCCTCAGTTTAATGTTAACTAATTATCGCAACTGGAAAAGTTTATTAGTTAACATTGCATAGTCGTAAATTAACTTGGTAAAACACAGTGTATGAAGAACTCATTTGGAAATTTTGAAGGACTTAGAAGAATTGAATTCTTAGCTTGAGTAAACAGCTGTTTCAACTGCTAGAAAGAAATTATTTTGTCTATGAGGTCTCTGTCTTAAATTCCAAGGAAAAAATACTGTGTTTTCATAGCTTTATTGATGTAGTTGTTTTTAAGGATTTAATTTAGCTGGGCTTTAACTATAGATTTATAAGTAATATGTAACTACTTAGAAGTGCTAGAGATGTAAATGGATAGTGAGGGTTAATTATCTGTTTGGTTTCTCAAGACTTAAGAACAATAGAGGACAACTAATGTTTTATTTTGGTAAATAAGCCACTTCATTACTTTGAAGAAATTGTACTTGAAGACAGGAATTAAAGCCTTACAAGTCTATTGCATCAGAATATCTGCCAGGAGAATTTTTTTCTGTCAAGAAAGCATTACATTAAATCCACATTCCATGGGCATATTATGGAAGGAAACTCCTTATCAATGCACATTTTATACAAGTATGTAGTATGCAAATGATTTTCCTCTTTTCCTCACAATTATAATTTTGCTGGATCTTTGAGTTAGAACTTCATTTTTATGTGGAAACAGAAAAGAGCATCCAGTTTATTTATTCAGTTATTTTGCCGTAAATGGTATTATAAAATACATAATAACGATAGTTGCTTATTGATTTAATTACCAGGAGATGGAGGAGACACAATTTACTACCAAAAAAAGAATAATTTTCAAAAGTGAAGCAGTTGTGTGGTTTCCAAGCAAGTAATACAGCACACATTTAAAAACCGTAAGAAATGGCTTAATTTCATTAACTGTGGTCTAATATTTTGTGCATCCCACTCTTGGTAAACCACAGCGGCATTTACTGGCTATTGCTTCAAAGCACTACTGGTTTTCATCCCTTTTCATTGGCCAAACGTGTCATAAGAGCATTAACTGGAGTCTGGAAAACAGTTCTCATGGATTTTGCTTTAATGATAAATCTAACATTTAGTGCAGTTGCTGATATAATCAAGTGAATGGAATTTCCAAGATCTTGACTTAATGTCTTTTAAGTATGAAGCAATAATGTTTTTATGAAGTAGCTTTTAAATGGCATTTGTTGAAGTGGAGAGCAGCTGGATTAGAAGGGTCTGTTTCTAACTGCAATCAGCAATGATCATAGTATCGTATTACAGTCACCCTATAAAATAGCTTGTATTTTAAGAAAAATGGGGGGAAAAAGGTGGAGGTAAGAATGGATAAAGAAGCAAGCGTGGTCTGTGAGATGCCCAAAGAGGTCTGGCATTGGTTAGAATCTGCTAATGTCGCTTACAGCAGTTTTGGCAATGGTTCTTAATATAGGAAGTTCTTTATCAATTTGGGTATTACAGTGTATCAGGTTTTAAAAATGTTTTGGAGATACAGCCAATGTGCATTTCTCAAGCATTTTACAGTTCAGGGTGGCTTTTCAATTGTAACATTTACCAGGACAAGATTTAACAAAACTAAAGACCAAAATTACAGAACCTTTTGCAGTTCTTCCCTGTGTTTCTTTGTACTACAAAATCTTTTTTACTGGTCATGCATTGTATCCATTTGTGTAAATAGAATATATCGCTGCATAGCCTGCCTTTTCCAGTTAATAGGCTTTTGGAACAGGAACAATATTTTCTTCATTTTCTTACAGAACACTAATATGTTAGTGATGGTGGGTTCTAAAATTTGCATTCCTGATGAGCCTCAAAAGTTAATTTAGGAAACCACTGCATCCTTCCAGTAATTGTTTATTCTTCTCTTCTTTAATATGTAGTATCACTGGATTAACTTGCCAGCATTTTCTGTTGCTGCTGTTTTAGCAATAGCTTGTAGTTTTCCTGCAGTATGTGTAGGACTGTCTTGCATAGTGAATGAACAAACATTCTGGAGACTTGAAATGCTCTTACTCAGCAGTGCTGTTGATCAATATCCTTGAATAGTTCCCAAGTAAGGAGAACTTACATGCTTTACCTCTTATTAATTTAATTAAAAAAAAAATGGCATGCTATCTGCAGCAGAAAATGAAGTTCAGCAATGGCTTTATTCGTGTAGATTTTTTCGTTTAATTTGTTTCGAAAGGGCTTGATACAGTCTTAAGCAGGATCTGATTACGATAAATAGAATACAACTGCCTAAAATCCCAGTGAGCTAAAGCAGGCAAATTTTTGGATAAGATTTAAATGAAAAGATAACCGAAGTGTAGATGACTTGATTGTGAAGAAATTCAAAATATAGTTTAACTTCTGTAGGCAACAAAAATATGGTTATCCCTGCCATCTAGCTGTATAGACACATCCTTCATCATAAGAACTGTTTCCCTATCAGTTAGTTCAAATAAGATTATTTTTCTTGCTGGAATGGACCTCTTGTTTAAAGTGGTTGGTTGCCTGATGTCTCTAGACAAAAGAAGAGGGTCTATGGCTAGATTTAGTTATACCAGAATGCAGTTCCTCAAGATAAGGGAACAGGCTGAGGTAAAGTTGCATTATGATGTGCCTAGATTTTTAATTTTTTTTTTTTTGTTTTTTAATTGGAAAGGTTTATCTCGGAGAGCTCAGTCTAGATTCAGATCCATGCCTACAACAAAGCTAAGCCAAGTTCTGTATTTAGTCTGCTCAGGGAAGTAGGTCCTGATTTTCTGCTGCCTTCTGTAGGACTTTCCCTTTTGCAGACCCTTACTACTATGAGAGTGTTCAGTGCTTTCCTTCCTTGTCTTTTTACTTGCCTTTTTTACTTACCTTTTACTAGGACATCCCATCCCTCTCCCCCAGTGATGGACACCTGTGCCCCATGCATTTGTAGTACCAAAATTGGTTCTCTTAGACCATATGGTTGGGTCCATCATTTTCTTAGGTGCTATTGAAGGATTGCTTCTGGAAAGGTTGAATCTGAGCAGCTGGGGAGCCCTGGGACTGACGTATAACACAGCAATCCTTGTTAGTCCAGAATATTCTAGATAGATAACATTGTAATAGTTCTGTGATAGTTGTGTAGAGATTAATATATATAATATTAATAAAACTATTACAAAACATAATCCCTCTAAGACCTTGTATTTCTCTAGAGAGATGGATGCTTTTTGTCTCGAGGTCAGGCAGAAAATACCAGAATTAAAACAAATTTTAGCCAATAAATCGAGTTATAATCTATTGTATAACTGTAACACCCAGGGAAAACCAATGACCATTGTCCTTCTCCTTGCTCTCTTGCTCTCTCAAATTTATATTCTCCATACTTCACTGCATAATATTAACACTTGCAACTGCTAATTCCTCTTTTAAATTTTGTTGTAATGTTCATGGAAACGCTTCCTTAAGGATGTCCTGAGAAGTCACATTTTGGAAAGGCAAAGTTTTGTTTCATGGGCATCTCATTATTTTGGTCTATGATATCATGATCATCTTTATCTGGTTTTCAAGAAAGATATTTTAAGCATTTTTTTCTGAAACTATTTTTATTTTTTTCAGCTGCTTTCGCCAAAGCCCTTATATGTTTATAGACAATTTTAATTAAATAATTATTGTTCTTCTGCATGTGGTTTGTTCATCAATGGTATAATATGCCATTAAATCTTCAAAACTTTGCCTTCAAATCATGAGTCTTTCCTCCCATATTCCATTTATTATCATATCTTTGATACAGACTCTGTCTTCAGTTTAGCAGATGAGTAATTCCATGGTTAAAGCTTTATACTTTTTGTACTTTTCACTTTTTATTTTGTAGGCTGTAGATCCAAGATGGGTGCAAAATATGTGTCCCTGAAAATACAGATTTTCTGTTTTGATTCAGAGAGATAGTTATTTGCACAAAAAGAAATAATTAACTTGGCTTAATAGAAATCTGTATCTCCTAAATAACCATTTTTTTTGCTTTGAGGTGTTTCTTTATGATTTTGTTATGAAATGCTTTAGTGGCTCTTACACTGAATATGGCTGAGTACTGTTCATCTCTGTCTGGTGTAACGAATGCCTTTTCATCATTGACTATGCCCTGTTTGGCTTAAAAAAAGCAGCTACCATTATGTGACATGAGGAAATGAGTATGTGATTGTTAGTTACCTGTCAGTAATTATACTGATTAGATCTTATGTTACCATAACATTAACATAACCTTCATGTACATTTCTGAGCCACCAATAGTGATACTCTGGGTGGATGACACATACCTGGTTTTGAAATGTCATTCGGTCATGTTCAGGAAAGTGACCTTTAGGAAGCCCCTTCTCTTCTTTCACGAAATGATGCAATTAACTTAATGAGGCAGGGGCCGTTAGGAATGGATTCCTGCTCCCAGGTGCTGCTGAGTACTGCTGGAAACCGTGGTTATGTTCTCAGTGCTGGTCAATGCCCATTGTATCCAATTGATACCTTCTTCCCAGCACATGGAATTTGAAAGAAATGTTACAAGTGTGTAAACATGTCATCTGCAGAAAAGAGAGCTGTGGGTAGGATCTGGTAAATTCTTGTGTTTCTAAACAAACAGCAGGGAGAAGGAAGTACAGGTGCCTGCATATTTGAACTGGTTTAATGGATGAAATACATGTAGGATTAGTCCTGATAGTGTTCATAGTTTCTCATCTTTTCTGAGGTAATTTTTAAGTGGTTAAATGAAGTCCACCCTCTTGCACTTCACGCCCCCCATATTGTGGCTTCACATCTTAGCAGCGTGATTTTTCAGCGATGAAGGAGGCCTCTTTTCGCAACTGCACATGTGTGACCTGGCACCATGCATATTCAATTAGGCAGTCATGAATGTGCAAATCAACCCCCACACCGTGCTGCAGGGACCATGGGCGCACTGTCTCCCCTCCGACCTTGAGGCCGTCAGGAGAGCAGCGCGGGTGGCTCCCCGCACCAGTGTCCCTGGCCGAGCAGAAAAGGATTTTTTCCCAGCGTTGGGTGGCTGTAGGCACTGGGAGGCGCCAACACAAACACCAATACACAGCAAGGAAGTGCAAAAACAGCAACGGAGTGCCAGAGGGGCCATGTGGGGCAAATTTGCATATTAATGAGCTGCCAATCAATGTGGAAGGTGGGCTACGCGGGAGGTGAATAAGACCGCAGTACCATGGTATAGGAGACCTTACTGTAGGTACCATACCATGAACATTCTGGATAAATAGATGGCAAATTAATTTAGAAGTTTTGTTCCTTTTCTTACTGGTTCATTTTATTCTTGCTTCGGACATATGAGGTTTCTTAAAGGAAACTTGCATAAAATTAGGTTTACTGCTTTCTCTGGTTGATTAAAATATTTTTAACATCTGTATGACCACCATGAAATTCTGTCCATGTCGTCTAAGCAGAGCTGTTGGGTTTTTTTAAAATTTATTAAAACTGTGGTTTAAATGAGCAAGTTAATAACAGTAAAGTGTTTATTCTGCACTTCTCTTTATCAAGTTTTAGGAATTCACCTGTGATCTAAGCAGTTAGAACAAAAAACAGAGATAGAGAAATCC
Source organism: Pitta sordida (assembly GCA_013390025.1). NCBI lineage: Eukaryota > Metazoa > Chordata > Aves > Passeriformes > Pittidae > Pitta > Pitta sordida. The sequence continues at coordinate 62,944 of WEKX01024077.1, read as the reverse complement.
TATGTAATTATAGTAAATGTGACAAAGTATAATATATAACTGGTAAGGAACTTTGATATACTAACGGTAATTGATTCCAGCGATTTGTCTGTTAAAGCCAATGCAAATAATTGTAACATCTGTCAAAAACCAACCACTAGCATGAAAACCTTTTAACATTTTGCACTTAATAAACTATTTTATACATAAACTACCTTATTGTTTATATTAAAAACTAAAAAATATTCAGTCTGTTCCAGCCATTCTAACAAAAACTTTAATAAGTAGACATTGCATAAAAATGACACAATCCAGCAGTTATTTGGTAAGGCCAGCATAATCATAAATTTACCATCCATGCTTTTCCAAAAATACTAACCCATATTGTTCTCCCTGGACCTGTTGCAGGGATGACTAATCCAGCTGCTGAGGTCTCCCTTTATGTGTTTGATGGAACACTTGGCTTGCTAGGCTACAGCTGTGTGTTTATGTGCAGTGCACACCTGCAGGGGCCTGACAAATAGCTGTAGTATGCAGAGTATACAAAATTACCCTGGCAGGGCTGCAAATAAGGAAGTTTCTGTTTTGAAGTCCATATGTGTGTGAGCTTGAGATGCCAGCTGGGGTATTTATGTTGCATTGCACAGATGTAAAACTGCCAACTGATTTTATACCAAATAAAGGCTAATCTTTTTATACATACTTGGTGTCAGAGTTATGAAGTGGTACATAAGAATGTTCTCACGACTTAGCTCTTTTAAAATAAAAGCTGACATTAAAAATGCCCTAACTCACAATATGCATAGACACTTAAGATAAAAATGTGCTGCGTTTACTTAGATATCTGCTGTAGCATGGTATCTTAAGGGTTTTATTATTAGTGATGTATAGTTATTAGCTGCACATAATCAGGACTTGATTTATTGTATGCATATACACTATGCTATATATTTTTTTTCCAGGAAGTCATTTCGGCTCTGTGCTGAGTCCAGTTTATGGGTTCTGAAATGGTAAAGTCCAATTTATATAGCTACTTCGCTTGAAAGGTTTGCTTTCTTATTTTCAAATGTGTTTGAGCACCATGATAATTTTTCATCAAGTATAATGTGTGTTTATTGTTGTTAGTAGACATTGTTTGTAAAGATACTTTTAAAGACAGTACTTACTTTCAAATACTAAGGAAATTAAAATAGCACTAATTTCACTTGTTAAAATTAACAAATAGCACAGATAAATCTAGTTAGTTTGATCATTTAGGCGTTAGTGCCTTGCCTTTTGGTATGAAGTGGTTGCAAAGATAAGGTGAAATGAACAGTTTGTTTTGGGTACTGAAGTGCTGTATACTCAATCCTTTTCAAATGCCTAAAATGAGGTCTTAGGGGAGAGAGGGTTGATGTGCAGATTTGGAAGTGGACAATTTCTGTGGTTCTGACCACATGCTGTGGAAGTTCTCTAAGAACTTTGTTACTTTTTTTAGACTTGACATACTTTCCCATCAATGAGTTTTTTTCTGTCATTACTGTATGAGTCAATTTTAGTAATGCTTTTTTTTGGAGTTTTTTTTTTTCCTGGGCTACTGAGGCATTTGGAAATGTGTAGAATTCTGCTGTGGCTTACTCTGTCACAATGTATACTTGAAACACATTTATGCTATATGTGTCAGAAGATAGAAAATGGGAGCAACACTGAAGTATATCACTACAGCATGAGTCCCAAAGGACTGAGGAATTTATTTTGCTGAATGTAATGCACAGCTTAGAAATGACTAGCCATCACACACAGCTCACCAGACTGGTGGAACTTTTTTAAACCAGAAGAATTTCATACATACACATATGCATGCACATGCTCACCCTAAGAGCTCAATCTTGGGCTTCTTGTGTTTATCCCCCAGAAGCTCAAACATTATCCAGGTTCACATGATTTGGAAATGCTGGTTTTTGATGACCAAGTTTTCGAGCAGGAATCTCAGCCATTAATATTAGTTAGCTGAAGAAGAAATTATGTACTGCTAATGGAAGGAAGAGTTGAGCTGTAGCTCCCCTAATCACAAAAATCACAGAATACTTTGAGTTGGAGGGGACGCACAAGAATCATTGAGTCCAACTCTTAAATGGCACCCCTGCCTCCCTGGTGGGAATCGAACCCCTGGTCTTCCGCGTGAGAGGCAGGGACACTCACCATTGTACTAAAGTGGATTTCCAAATACTCCAAAGGCATGTTGACTTGGCTAACATAAGTATGCATGCGAGATGCTCATACTCGTATTGACTGCTGATGACTTGTCTTTAGATCAGAGAGGGCTGGAAAGCAATACAGAATGCAAAATCTGAATGAAAAATAGAAACATTTCAAAAGAAGTTACTTCTGCTAGATGAGTATAGAAGATCTTAATTGTTGTTACAGCCTCTTTTTAGGAAGTACATTTGAGTATATAAAGAGCAGAATTCTCTTGGTGGGTGAAGAAATATGTTGCAAAGATGTTCGATTGTTTTGCGGCAGGGCCAGCTCTCTTACAGAAGGGTATCACTTCAAACAGATTGCCGCCACTGCAGGTTGCAAACACACAACTGAAGGCTTCTAGTTCTCAGCTCATGCACAGATGTCTTTTGATAAGTTTAGCCAGTAATTTCTTCAAATTGCTCAGTTTATCAGCAGCACATGTCATCAATCCTGGAGTGGTTGCTCAAGTCAAACTATAGAATCCTTAGCTTACAGACACAGCTGCAAACAGGTGAACAGGCAGAAAGTAATTTGTGCAGCTTGGTGGCTGTCAGACAAAAGACAGACAATCTGTGTTTAAAACAGATTGCAGGCCTTGCATGAGCCAGACAAAAGGGATTTCTACAACTGCAAATAATTCTAGGGTTAACATATTTTCCTTTCTGCCATTAGGTGATTTGTTAAAATTGGAAACAATGAGCATTATAAATCTACACAGAAACTAGAGATAAGATGAAAGGGAAAAACAGATTACTAAATAAGTTTACATCCTTCTGTTGAAAAGCATACAACTGGTATTCATATAGTCCTCCCTTGTATGAAGTAAGCTGAGCTGTAATACCTATAAGGACATCTAATACAAAATAAAAATTATACTAATGATATCTAATTGGAAACGAGACAACAGTAAGAAGAGTAAGTTCACAGTATGTTCCCCTGTATTAAAATTTGCCTTTTTTTTTTTTTTTCCTTTTTCAACATCTCCCCTGGATATCATTTTAAGACACAGTGAAGCTTTACTGTGATTTAATTTTAACTTTGAAGTCCTCTCTTCCTCAGCTCTTTTAATACTGGGTAGACCTATCAAGATTTACTGTACTAAGTATATCACAGTTAAAATTTGTAACAGACAAGCTTACTGTAGTGCTAACCTAATAAGAGTGAATTAGAAAACATGGACTTCCCCAATCATGGCTATTACCTCCGATGTGTGACTACAGAATACCTATTCCTTCCACTGCTCATGGGCTCTATAAACTTGCCCTGACCTCAAAGCTTCTGCAGCCTTCCATGAGGTACTAATCAAGCTAATGTAATATAGCCCTTCTTCCTGTTTAGTTCAGTGAGTAAGTACTTACGTGCAATATTGATGGGTAATTCTATGCCTAGTTTAAGTTGTTCTGGCACATTTATTTTCCATGTTATTTAAACATATCAACATAGAGATATGTGGATGGAAGAAGATGCAAAAGTTAGCTGTGCACTTTAAGATGGCGTCTGTTTTTGCGAAGATAAGAATCTGTGCAGAGGGAGTAAATCAGTCTGCTAAGGACACTTAGAAATACATGGAATTCAATGTGTTTTCTGTATGTAATATAGTAATTCATGTTATGATGAGTTCCTGAATCCAGGTGTGTGTTTCTGGTTAATTGTGTAACAGTGTTTACAAAAATTTAAGTTATCCCTCAAAATCCACTGTTGTTTTTTTAATGAAAAAATTAAATTATGGGTTTTTTTGTTGCAGCCATGCCTATGTTCTGTACTTGAGTCCAATATGAATGTTGTTGTACCTGAAGACAACTGCTGTTAGACTGTTGCAAGATCATACTATTCTTAAAATACAGTACTAAATTCTGTGGATTTTTTTAATTTCTCAACTACAAAGATGTCACAAGCATGTGCTTTAATAAACTGTGGTATGGAAGTACCTTTTTTCACGCATTTTTTTTTTACCAAATGCAGATTCCAAGATTAATTTCTGCCCGTAATATATGCTATGTTACGGGACTCCTTGCATTTGGATTTTCTTATTTTTTTGCCTTAATAGACAGTAAGGTTTTTAACATTTCAAAAATTAATCACAGTAATGGAGATTTTCTCTTCTTTGGCCAAGAAAGATTGTATACTGCCTTCTTTCTTTATAATGCTGACACCCTGTGTGTTGACTGTTGGTTGTGCAGGACGTACACTGCACATTGTAACCTGACATTGTTACGGTGTTTCATGCATGGGCTTCATGTATTCAGTGTGAAGGTGAGATCATCATCTTTAAAGGATGGTTTTAATTTGTGTTGGTGAATCAAGTGGATACTGTATTTAAGGAGGGTGAAAAAAGTGTACTCATGCAGGTTGCTGTCTGCAGTCCAAATTGCTGATCAGAGAGTCTTTATACACATCGGTAATGTGCTGTGCAATATAAGCTGAAATATATTCCACAAGGGAGGAAAACGGAATAGGTTACATACGCTGTTCCTAAGTGCAATGAATATAAAACTCCATTACTCACTTTAAGCAGGTGCTTTTTATATGAGGCTTTAAAGAAATATAAAACTGCTGGTGAAATGATTGGTTTGTACAGACACGACTTAACTTCCAGTACTTTGACCAGATAAAGAGGCTAAAAATATTTCTACAAACATTTCTTTAATGATTTCAAGGATTAAAGGTTAATATCCTCCTGGTGTAAGAAATTGTCGTTCTAGGTACTAAATGTACTATTTTCCTTTTGGTCCTCAGTATGTAGTTGCAGAGACTGTTTAAAATAAAATACAAATATATTTGTTAAACCCAGACCATAATGTTTTAAAGTTTATATCCTAAACAGTCTGTATTTAAATTGCTGGGAGGAGCACAGCGATATAAAAAAATACAGTGTGATATTGAAAACTGTGACTGAGTAAGAATGATACTCCCATTACAAACTAAACTAATTTTTAAGGACGCTTAAATCTTGTCATCTCTGTGCATGGAAAACAGCATGTCAAGGGGTAACCTCAGATCCTCCATTTTTTAAAGCAGAATGTGCTCTCTGAGTAGGAGAATCCTGGGGAGATTGTTCAAGATAATACTGATACACTGTATTTTAATCTTTCAGTATTACCTCTTAGCATATTTTACTTAACAGCCTGTCTGAATTATTGTCTTCCTGCCATTGTCTACTCCTTTACAGTTAGTGGTTATAGCAGCAACCTCTGTTGTCCATCTTCTAACTGTGTGATTGCTGGCTTTCTTCACCTCCCAACTGCAAGATGTTAATATTCTCTTTCGCTTCTCCCACCATCCCTAGCATCTCAGGAAATTAACTGTTAATGATGGTACCTTAGATGTTCTTTATTATTTTTGTATAAAATTGTTGCTGAGCACATCTCCTCTTCTTTTGTATTTTTATGAACCTTTGCAGTTTCTGTACTTAAAGGATTACTGTATTCATTTTCTAGAATCCTCAATTTATTGACATTTTTGCAGTCCATAACTGTGCTGTTCTCTATTCCCTTACCTCAAACTGAGCTTGTGACAGCTTTCAGCCATTGGATAGTCTGTATGACAGCAAACAGGTGACCAGGTGTCATGGGTATTACAGGGAAGCTCACAAGAATGTGTTGGTCCAGGTAAGATCTGGCACTTGTAGTTTGCATAGTGGGTATGTTACATACGAACTATAAGGTTTGCATTTAATTTCCCAATTGAGGCTTTTTAAGGGCAATACAAACTCATAGGAAACCTGTTTCAGTTTTATAGCTGCCAAATAGCTTCTTTGAGTAGATATGTCTTAGGCAAGTTTGGACTAGATGATAAGGTTCATCTAGGAATTTGGTCTTTGATCCTACAATGTGCTTTCCTAGAAAGTTCTTCTTCAGTTGCTACCTACCTTTTTACTAAAAGAAGACTTGTAAAATGAAGGCTTTTCCAGAGCCTAAGATACATGGCAACTTACGTGTAGTATGTTTGAAGATACATTGGTTGAACTTGACCTAGACTTGATAGAAAATGCAGTTCAGGTTATTTTCTGTCACAGAGCTACTTGGCGGTTCACAGTTCATTGGCTGAATACATCGCGGGGGTTTTCTCTGCATCTTTACCATCTTTGCTGCTTTACCGTCTTTACCGCTCCTTTGCACAGTTTGCTTATCACAGCATCTTTCTGGAACCACCCCTCCACAATATTCAAGGGATTACTGTAGTGAGGTTCACAACTTCCCCACCTCCTCCCCACTCTGTCTTTTCTATCTTGAAAAAACTTAGCAAATAGTATATACTAGTACTTGAAATAAATATTACTTGTTAATAATCACATATGAAACTTTGTAGTCAGTGTGCAACACTTCGAAATTATTGTCCAGTTGTGCTCCAGTCAATGTTAGTATCATGGTATGTGGAGACATCACACGGGAAGTTTTAGTAGGTCTGTTAGGAAATACCTGTATTGCTAGAAGGGGGGAAGGTAAAATCTTAATCAATTAGGGAAGATGTGATCTTCTCTAACATCACCTCCAGCTGCACTGTAAAGAGCACTTGTAGAAGAGTGTTTCAGCATTCTATCACATATTTTGGTGAACTTGGCAGTGTCAGGTTTACAGTTAGGCTTGATGATGTTAATGATCTTTTCCAAACTAAAGGATTCTATGCATGGTAGATATTTACACTGGTAAGTTTTTAAGTTTTATCACTGTTGCTCAAGAGTACAGCAGCTTGACCTCTTTTGCGTATTTTACTGTGTCACTAAATGTCAACCTTTCATACATGTACTTGTTCTTTTAGTACCATGGTTGAAGAGGAACTGAAAGCAAGAGCTCTATTTTTTAGGACAGGCTTATTGTATGTGTGGAACTGTAGCACAAGAAGCTCAAGACAGTAGAAAATCTGTCCAGTTCATCATACAGTAGAGGCAAGACAAGTCTACCATAATCCTTTCGTTAAGGATTCTTAACATAATCCTTGTGTTAAGGAGTGGGTGAGGATGAAGGAATAATTTCTTAAAATAGTGGTATGTAGTAAAAACTGGTTGACACAGTTACAAGAAAATAAACGTAATAATCAGAATAGGAATTGTGGTGCTAAAATTTATCTTTTTTTTTTCTGTTTTTTCAATTAAAAAAAAATCGAGGGGGAACCCTGAACACAAACTCCCATTTTTTTCTCTTCATACGATGTATGTGAGGAAACACAATGATCAAAAGAGATGTAAAATTCCTGTGCTGCTGCTTTGCTTTCATTGCTATGAAGAATATGAAAGCTATGCTCTCCCAGTGCTTTGAATGTGAGAAGTAGGACTGGTGCCAGTTAGAGCTCATCTTTGTGGTTTCTATTATGTTCTTGCTGTCTAAAAGAAAAGGAAAGTAGGAAAGAATTAAGTTTGGTTTTATCTCCAAGCTCCTCAGAGGTGCCATCTCTCCAACTAAGTTCAATACAGACTTTCTGAAGTTTTCACTGATGGCACTCCTTAAGCAGAGACTGAACACAAATGGGTATTGGGAGAGAAATGAGGTTTCTCTTATGCTTCAATTTGTTTACTAGCTTTTCTGTGTTAGTCGTGTAAAACCTAAATACTGTTATACCTCCTCCTTCGCGAGGAAAGGGACAGGCGACAGCCCTTGCAAAACCCTAACCTCGCAAAGAGCTACAGGTCGTTAATATGCATGTGGCCCTGCGCCCCGCTGCTAGCGTGGGGTTCAGCTGCGGTCCCGTGCACGCCGGCAGGGCCATGTGGGGCGGGGGGATTCAGCTGCGGCAGTGGAGTGAGCATGTCCCGCTGCCCACTGTGGCCAGCCCAGCCCCACTTTCCTGCGGCACTGCCCTTCCCTGCCTGTAGCCATGGAAACAGTAACACGCACCCGTGGGGGAGTCAGTTCCCCAGCTGCGCTTAGAGTAACAGGGGACAGCGTGACTCCTGCCCCACCCCATTGGGCCGGGCCAACGTCGCCTCACGGGGAGCTCCAGCACCGCCCCTCGGTGGAGCAGAGGCACTGCGCATGTGCGAGCCGCTAAATTTCGCAAATGGTGGAATCAAAACTGCAATAAATTCACATCACAAATGCGCGAGGTCGTGAAGGAGAAGTCGCGATACAGAGAGGATTCACTGTATATGTTTCTGTAAAAATAAGTTGACATTTTTTCTTGATGCCAGTAAGATTTAAGCCTAAATGTTATTTCAGTTGGTTAATAGCTCCTTATTTTTATTCATGGATTGATCTTTTTGTTGAGTTTGAAATCATTTTGACAAGTATGCAATGGTCTTTTACTGTATCATGTTGCCAAACCATAGTTTATTGGTACTTAATGCTTTAAATATTGAAATTTTTCCTTCTGAAGCCATAACCTAAATATGGGGACAATTCTTGTGGAGTTGCTCCTAGAAGTTTTAGTCATGCCTTATTCATTTCCTATTTCGTATTTTGCAGTTCTCTGTTTTATGATTTTTTCTAAAGAGTTATTTATTGTCTTTCAGAGATTTGGCAACACACAGTCCTGACTGTTGTCCTCAAAATCAGTAACATACCTATTTTGCTGGTTTCCTGTCTTTGTTATTAATCAGTTCAGATTTTGTCTCTTTGTTTGCCTGTAATTATTGCAAATTCCCCTTATCATAAACAGTTGGTAAAAGATGTACAGGTCATTGGTAAAATCACTAATTGGGAATGTTTTTGAGCAGCTCTTAACTTAGAGGATTGCTCAGCATTAATAGGTTTGTTAGTAGAAATCCTGGGCTGATCTAAAAAGACACAGTTGTGATCTGCCTTTAGGTATTTGATTCCCCTCTGCTTACACACAGAATGACATGGAATGCAGTAATTTAGGGCAGGCTGCATGGTTGGATTATGTACATGGAACAGACCAAAGCTGACCAGTAGGGAGGAGGAGGTGATTGCTTGAAAGTGTGGGACAACCTTCCTTGACAGTGTGATACTTGTATGTGTGTTTCTGGTACAGAATGGCTCTCTAGGGTTACTGTGCGAAAGGTTTAAATTGTCCAGGTTGTAGCAGATTTTAAGTTAGAAAACCCTTCTGCCTATTTTTGGCTTCTGCAGTATAGAAAGAACAGCTTTTTAGATACAGTGAATCTCCGCTGCATCGCGACCTCTCCATTATGACCCCGCCCATTTGCGAAGTAAATTTTTCGCAATTATGATTCAGTGGTCCGTGAACCCAGTTGCCTGACGCATGCGCAGTTTGACTCTACTCTGCCGAAGGGTGGCGCCGCGGTGCCTGTGGGGCAGGACTCACCCCACCCTGCGGGGAGGGGGCTCGCAATGGCAGCACCATGCCCCCGGTCCCTGAACAGGGAAACTTGCCCCATGAAAGTGAGGCAAGCTGTGTGCTGGGAGGGCGGCAATCCCGCGGCGGTGGGGGNTTTCCAGGGTCCAAGAATGCCGACCAGAGCTCAGGGACACCCCTTCCCCTCCGCAGTGGTGGGGCGAGCATGCGCAGGCTGGCGCCGGTCCCCCGGGGTCGGCGTGAGCACTGGGGCCAGACCAGGGGGCTGAGGGAGGAGTGGCGTGGGGTTTGGGCTGTGGTCACAGCAGCCGCTCAGAAACGGTTCCCTTTGCTCGCCTGTGCCGAGACAGACTACGGGAAGGAGCAAAGAATTGTCCGCAGTGCTTTGGAGTTCCAGGGGGTGGAGCAATGGGCATGGCCTGCATGCATATTAGCGACCTGCAGTTCTCTGAGAGTTTAGTGTTCCACGATGGCCTTGGCCTGTCCCTTTCCTCGCGATGGAGGGGGTATAACTGTATTTGGGGATGTGTTTTTTTTCTGCGTGTCTAAATCAAGTGAAACAGGCTATGTTTGATCACCAAGTAAAAACATGGTTACGTACGGGGAAGGAAACGGTTGATTTTTACTGAAAATCATTCTATAATAGGTAAGATGTTTCCAGTAAAAAAATGACACATCTGGAAAATTGTAGTTTTTATCTGGAATCAGCCATAGGTTATATTTGATCGAAATAAGCATATGTATCTCTCCTCTCTCTCTCTCTCTTCTATGCAGTCTTTAATCAACCTATTCCTGATGAAGATAATAAGTTAATTGGAGAAAATACGAGTTGTACTGAAAAATAAGTGTGGTTCCACTGTTCTCCAGTGTTGACGCCACTGTGCAAATAAGTAAAATAAATCACAGTGGTGCTTTTGAAAGTGTGTTTCCAGAAGAGTGAATACAGCACAAATTCTACTCTCTTGCCTTGCACCTTGGAAATAAGGCTTTTTCATGATTCATTTGCATGATATTGAATTTGCATAATGTTGCTGTTAGCAATGATTGATTTGGTTTTCCTAGTTCCACTTCAAATTCATACTCAACATGTTAATTAAAATGTTGTGGTCTGTTTGCCTCCATACTAAATTTGAGTTAGTACTTGCAGACATGGAGCATTTCTTATCTAGGAGTTTGAACATCTTCCTGCTCAATCAATCCTTTCTAATGGCACTACTTCCAAAAAGTTAATAAACATTCAGGGAAGGGAAGGGAGCCCTAGTCTTTGCTCTCTTAAGCATTTGTTTGCTGAAACAGGTATTTAAGGAATATTTTAGTTATGTGTACAAATTTTTAGCCTATGATTTCGTGATGATATTAACATGATGGAAGAAATAATAAGGCAGGGTACTTGGGAAGAACTAAAGTTACAGGGATAGAAAGTACAGTCAGAGCTATAGGTAGGAAACAAGGCGTCTTTCTTCTCTATGGAGCAGCTTGCCAATTTCACAAGTTTATGAGGGATGGTTCATAATTTCCGAAAATTTTTAAACACTGAAGAAAATAAGCTCTTATATTAAATGTATTAATTATAAATGGTTCACCAAAAGTCTCTAAACCTTCTTTAGCACCTTAGGTTATTTTGTCTTTGTGATGGAAGTCTAGTTAGGCATCTCTTTAGTCAGTAGGTCCTTACTGGAGGCTCTGTATAGGATTTCAGGAATTAACAAATGTGTTTTTTGAGGATCCCTTGGTTTAGAGTTGTGAAACCTGAAGAGAATTTTTTCTTGCAACTTCTCCTGGATTACCATGGTGTGTGGTGGTCATCAGGTGTAAGCTGAAAGCAGGTTGTCAGTTGATGTCAGAGCAAGGTAGTAGAAAAGTAGGGGCATGATTATGCAGTATTTTCCTCATACTTTTCTATTTTCTTTTCAAATAATTGAAAACAATAGAGGAAGTGTTCATCTTATTGCTGTAACAGGCATTCAAAAAAATAGCTTATTACAGTTGCTTCTTCATATAAATTAAAATACATTATGACCATGTATTGAGGGTTTGCAGGTTTCTTCCAGACCAAGCTGTTAAGCCTTCTTATCTTCCCATCATAATCTCTAACTGCTGGCTGGGGGAAAACCAGTGCGCTGGCTCTTTTGAGCTCTGCTTTGCTGCCTGTTATGAATATGTACCTACATTTTCATAAATATTGTAGAAAATAAATGTCTTTTGATAATGCTGTCATATCTTGCTGAAACTCAATGAGTCCAGAAATTATTTGATAAGTGAATAGAAGTGAACGGAAAACCAGAAACAAATAGGAAATACAATCATGTTAAACTTAATTCCTTGGTTTCAAATGGGATAACAAAATATAAGTTATGCATGTAACGAACATGTAATGTTTTAGTCTCAATACAGAGTTGTTGTCCAGGGTAATGCATGTGAAAGTGGACTNGGGCTGGCGCAGGTCCCCCGGGGTCGGCGTGAGCACTGGGGCCAGACCAGGGGGCTGAGGGAGGAGTGGCGTGGGGTTTGGGCTGTGGTCACAGCAGCCGCTCAGAAACGGTTCCCTTTGCTCGCCTGTGCCGAGACAGACTACGGGAAGGAGCAAAGAATTGTCCGCAGTGCTTTGGAGTTCCAGGGGGTGGAGCAATGGGCATGGCCTGCATGCATATTAGCGACCTGCAGTTCTCTGTGAGTTTAGTGTTTCATGACGGCCTTGGCCTGTCCCTTTCCTCGCGATGGAGGGGGTATAACTGTATTTGGGGATGTGTGTTTTTTCTGTGTGTCTAAATCAAGTGAAACAGGCTATGTTTGATCACCAAGTAAAAACATGGTTACGTACGGGGAAGGAAACGGTTGATTTTTACTGAAAATCATTCTATAATAGGTAAGATGTTTCCAGTAAAAAAATGACACATCTGGAAAATTGTAGTTTTTATCTGGAATCAGCCATAGGTTATATTTGATCGAAATAAGCATATGTATCTCTCCTCTCTCTCTCTCTCTTCTATGCAGTCTTTAATCAACCTATTCCTGATGAAGATAATAAGTTAATTGGAGAAAATACGAGTTGTACTGAAAAATAAGTGTGGTTCCACTGTTCTCCAGTGTTGACGCCACTGTGCAAATAAGTAAAATAAATCACAGTGGTGCTTTTGAAAGTGTGTTTCCAGAAGAGTGAATACAGCACAAATTCTACTCTCTTGCCTTGCACCTTGGAAATAAGGCTTTTTCATGATTCATTTGCATGATATTGAATTTGCATAATGTTGCTGTTAGCAATGATTGATTTGGTTTTCCTAGTTCCCCTTCAAATTCATACTCAACATGTTAATTAAAATGTTGTGGTCTGTTTGCCTCCATACTAAATTTGAGTTAGTACTTGCAGACATGGAGCATTTCTTATCTAGGAGTTTGAACATCTTCCTGCTCAATCAATCCTTTCTAATGGCACTACTTCCAAAAAGTTAATAAACATTCAGGGAAGGGAAGGGAGCCCTCGTCTTTGCTGTCTTAAGCATTTGTTTGCTGAAGCAGGTATTTAAGGAATATTTTAGTTATGTGTACAAATTTTTAGCCTATGATTTCGTGATGATATTAACATGATGGAAGAAATAATAAGGCAGGGTACTTGGGAAGAACTAAAGTTACAGGGATAGAAAGTACAGTCAGAGCTATAGGTAGGAAACAAGGCGTCTTTCTTCTCTATGGAGCAGCTTGCCAATTTCACAAGTTTATGAGGGATGGTTCATAATTTCCGAAAATTTTTAAACACTGAAGAAAATAAGCTCTTATATTAAATGTATTAATTATAAATNAAACATTCAGGGAAGGGAAGGGAGCCCTCGTCTTTGCTGTCTTAAGCATTTGTTTGCTGAAGCAGGTATTTAAGGAATATTTTGGTTATGTGTACAAATTTTTAGCCTTTGATTTCGTGATGATATTAACATGATGGAAGAAATAATAAGGCAGGATACTTGGGAAGAACTGAAGTCACAGGGATAGAAAGTACAGTCAGAGCTATAGGTAGGAAACAAGGCTTCTTTCTTCTCTATGGAGCAGCTTGCCAATTTCACAAGTTTATGAGGGATGGTTCATAATTTCCAAAAATTTTTAAACACTGAAGAAAATAAGCTCTTATATTAAACGTATTAATTATAAATGGTTCACCAAAAGTCTCTAAACCTTCTGTGCTTTGAAAAAGAACATTAGCACCTTAGGTTATTTTGTCTTTGTGATGGAAGTCTAGTTAGGCATCTCTTTAGTCAGTTGGTCCTTACTGGAGGCTCTGTATAGGATTTCAGGAGTTAACAAATGTGTTTTTTGAGGATCCCTTGGTTTAGAGTTGTGAAACCTGAAGAGAATTTTTTCTTGCAACTTCTCCTGGATTACCATGGTGTGTGGTGGTCATCAGGTGTAAGCTGAAAGCAGGTTGTCAGCTGATGTCAGAGCAAGGTAGTAGAAAAGGAGAGGCATAATTATGCAGTATTTTCCTCATACTTTTCTATTTTCTTTTCAAATAATTGAAAACAATAGAGGAAGTGTTCATCTTATTGCTGTAACAGGCATTCAAAAAAATAGCTTATTACAGTTGCTTCTTCATGTAAATTAAAATACATTATGACCATGTATTGAGGGTTTGCAGGTTTCTTCCAGACCAAGCTGTTAAGCCTTCTTATCTTCCCATCATAATCTCCAACTGCTGGCTGGGGGAAAACCAGTGCGCTGGCTCTTTTGAGCTCTGCTTTGCTGCCTGTTATGAATATGTACCTACATTTTCATAAATATTGTAGAAAATAAATGTCTTTTGATAATGCTGTCATATCTTGCTGAAACTCAATGAGTCCAGAAATTATTTGATAAGTGAATAGAAGTGAACGGAAAACCAGAAACAAATAGGAAATACAATCATGTTAAACTTAATTCCTTGGTTTCAAACGGGATAACAAAATATAAGTTATGCATGTAACGAACATGTAATGTTTTAGTCTCAATACAGAGTTGTTGTCCAGGGTAATGCATGTGAAAGTGGACTCCATTATGGAAATTATTTAGTTTAAAAAGTACTTAGTCTTTTATAGTGAAGTGAGAAAAATGCACTGGACATCTCACCTTGTATTTTCAGGCAGAAAAGACTTGCTGGAAAATGGAAACAGCAAGAAGCTACCAGTTTTGAGGGGACTTAATAGATGGGGGTCCATGAACTCAAATTTGGTTTGCTTTGACTTTAATATTGGCTGTTACTAACAGTATTTTGTAATCTTTATTTTGGACTGGGCAGAAAATGGAGAAAATATATTTTTTTACCTTTTCCTTTTTTTTTGTCTTTCCTTTTTTATGCTTTTATTAGTCTTTCTTTTTTGTCCTTTTTTTCTTTTTTTAACACAAGGGACTCTCTTTGCACAAGTTTATAGGAAGTATGAGGAGGCAGAAACGCCTACAGATATCCTATCTGCTGTTGACAAATTCAGGCATTGTGCGGGATACCGTGCCTTAGATCAAAGGGGATTTTCAGCTTTACATGAGGCTTACCCTGGGCAAGAATGGGAACTGGGGTCTGTTCATGAGACTAGAACTGGTAGCTGAACTTTCAGACTGAGAACTGATGAGGTGTTGTAATGGAAGGCATACAAATGGGTTTCAGTGAGCATTTTCAGCCTGAAACCCTCCTGAATCACAAATTAGGAAAATGCTGAACATAACCTGAAGGCAGAAGACACGTTAAATTCTGATGAGAAAGTATGTCTAGAGCATATAACCTACTTTCAGACACCACTGTGCTTTTCTAAGTGCTATGTCCACCTTTGTATGCTACTTCTTTCTTCCTGTCTTGGAAAGCGCTCTTTATTGAAAACCTGTTTTAATGTCTTAATGGAAAAAAACTTAAATATATGTGAAGACTGCTTGATAAATGACCTTATGTGCACTGTGAAGTACTCATCATGATTTAGGAACTGGAATAGGCACAGTGAACTAAGCACAATTACCAAGTTTAATCTTAAATATTCTGTTTCCTATAATTTTTTTAGGCTTTTCCTTGCTAACATATGTTAAAGGTTGTTTTTTAGGTTAAGTTTTTGAGTTATTTAGCAAAAATCTAGTTAGTTAATTCTGTAAATAATATGTTAAATTTCTTTAATGTGTGTAATTATCTTGAAATATGTATCAAAATGCTTTAATATTTACCTGAGATTCCATAACACTTTCATTGCATTATTATGGATTTTGGAACAAATCCTGTTACATATGCAAGGAAATGGTTCCATAATTATACTAATGTTTGCATAATTAACAAGCTTGCTTGCCAATTTTAACTGACAAGTTCCAAGTCACTTCTGCATGAGGGGAAAAAACCCATAAAAAGGTAACTTCTGTTAGTTTTCCCCTTCATACTTCTTACAGGTGTTGAAACTATTTATTTCTAATTTGCAAGTAAATTTATGTGGGGTTTTTTTCTGATCGGCAGAGCTGTAGAGAATAGGAGGCCTGGCTTCCTCCACCTGTGCTCTGGGGCTGTTTTGGGACCCTGCCCTTGAGCTCTGCCAACATATCTCAGTCCTGGCTTGGAGATCCCCCGCTGCTTCTGCCGTGGTTCTCAGCACCTCTTCAGAAGTGGCTGCCAGCAGCACTGATTTCTTCCAAGTGCTGCAGGAGTTTTCTGGTGCTCACAAATGGGGGCCGGGGAAAGACCACCAAAACTTATTTCCACTTGTGACCTAAGGCAAGGTTTGAACTTCAGTTTCCCCTGAAAAATGGGAAGTGTGGTGTTGGCCTTCTGGACTGTTCAGCTGCATGGATTTAATGCTTTACATTGCTACTGAGTAAAACACTGTTGTCTGAATGAAAGTTGAAAACACTTCGTCATTTTAAGATCCTGAAATAAAATGTTTGCAATAAAAATTTGAAGGAGAATAGTTGACATGGCACTTATAAAGTGAAAACAAAAGACTATGTCTGTATATATATATATATATATATATTTATTATTCCAATTTCAAAGTGGCCTTGTGTGTTTTCCTCACAGTATCTCTATATTTTTCATGCATAACTGTTTGTATTAAAAAGCCCATATGCAGCATTCACTCATGTTTATTTAAAAACTGAATCACAACAAAAATGCTGTAAGAACATCTAAGGTAGATAATTAAAATATAATTAAGTTTAAATGCCTTGGTGAAGGAATATAAAAATATTTAAATTCAACAGGCTAGTACATTTGCAGTTTTCTTTTATTAGGTGTGAAATCTAAGAATCCCCTGCCAACTCTTGAGGGCTCAATCCAGAATGTTGAATTGAAGTACTGCGGCACATCATTGGTCAAATGTGCTTCTGGGACCGTGGGATCAATAAAAATTTGTGCCAAAGCCCCAGGTATGTGCAGCTGGACCATGTAAAACTTTATTGCCTGTATAGGAGAATTGGCCTTGCTTTTTACAAGTAGAGTTACTGAAACAAGAATTTACTCATTGTTCCTATGAATCAGAGAGGTTTTTTTGTTATTATTAAGTATGTCACGATGATCCAGTCTTGCCCCACTATACTCAATTTTTAGATTAAATAAAAAAATAGCGAATTTTTTTTTTGTCTGCTGAGACAAATATTAATCTAAAAGCACTCAAGAAATGGGAAAAACACATAATGGTTGCACCTTGCTTTATTCTTAGCAAAAGTTTGATGTTGGTTGTTTACTATCTCATTTTTCATTAAGACTACAAGTATGTATTTTGCTTGTAAAATTTTCAAGAGCTCCATAATAAATAGTTTTTTCGTTTCTTTAATAGAATTTTTCTTGAAGAGGCTGCAAGAACTTACCAATGTTTGTGGTGTGTTTGTATTTAAAGGCAGCCAATGTCAAAAACATAAAAAAATTAGTGTATTTAACTATAAGTTGAGCTCATGGTGATGTTGAAATAGATTATTTTATAACATTAGAAAGGAACTTACTATTTTAAAGATGTGTAATTGATTACTGTATTTGAAATCCTCTTGGATGTCAAGGCATTTACAGGATAAATATTAATTTGTTCAGTAGTTTATGATACTACTCTTTCTATTTCCTTTTTTAATTCTGTACTCACAATATTAATAGCTATTCTCTTTGGACTAGTGAATGTTTATGTGTTGAAAATTTATCTTGTTATACTAAAAGCTGTAAAGAATCTAATCTTTATCTTAGGTGACGGTGGAAAAGAGAAGCTGATTCCTTTAATTCAAGGCCCTTCTGACACCAGAGACTTACACAGCAGTAAATGGCTCAATGAGAGTAGAAAGCCTGAATCTCTTTTAGCTCCAGATTTGGTAGCCTTTACAATCCAAATTCCACAGTATATGGACTACTGCCATAATTCTGGTAAGTGCAAAACTCGTGTTAAGCTGGGATCACATTACATTTTTCCGATCCAACGTGATTTTCAAAAGAGGGGCTTGATATAAAATGTGCCAAGTGTCAAAATATCTTTTACACATACTGCACACATTATAACTTTAGCTCGCTGTGAGACAAAACCCCTAAACCCTGCATTTTGATGTATGTCTTCTTCAATAAGGAATGCTTCATTGACTTTGGTTGCCTTTTAAAATATTTATATGGAAACTTTTGTGGAGGGGGGGAGACGGATCCATGTTGAAAATATTAGCTCCATTATTTCTTCGTGGTATTGGGTTGAGATTCTTATACAGAAGTTGACATACTAATTTCGAAGTGGTTCATATAACTTTGCAGCATAATTTATTATTAAGAATTTTTTTATTATAAAATTTGTTAACAATTTAAAACGTTTTTTAAAATGCCACAGGGCACACATCTGACCTCATCAGTTCTGGTGTTGTAGTGGATTTAGATGAGAAATTAATAATTTTAGAGGGTTGCTTCGATAAATTTAAGTGTTGTTGACTTAGTGGGCATAAATACTTTTACCTGACATTCTTATGGTTTCTGTGGTCTTTAAAGAAAACATTGGTTTGTTTTAAGCAACATTGACAATGTGTCTAATTTGAAATGTGTCTAATTTAAAGTAACTCTCATATAGTTTGTGAGATACACATGGACCTAGGTTTTGCTGCCAGTATGACGCTTTTTAAAAGTGTTTAAAAGTGTTTTTCAAAACTTACTCAGTTCATGCTAAGCCTGGAATCAAATGGGGGGGAAAAAAAACCCGGAAAGCATCTATGTTCAGGAAAGCAAAAGAATTAGCTGACCCCAATATTATGAAACACAAAAGTATCTTGAAGTGTCCTTGTTTCTCTTTTTTTCATCTGTAATGGTTGTTGAATGCCATTAGTCTACAAAGTAACAGTGAATTTATTACCATGATTGTAATTTTTATGAGCATATGTGAGCAGCATTTGATTCTTATGCCAAGTAAATATTTGTAAGCACCGTGCACTCCAGCAGTTGTTAGGTTATTTTTTCAGTGACTGTACTTGTATGTTTCTTGGAGAGCATCACACTGAAAATGTGTACAGCAGTGTTTTTATAAGAATTAGCTTTAGTTCTTGCTCCTAGAACATTGCCAAAAAGCAGTTCATGATTCAACATTGTCTAAATTACTCAGATCCATTTTTAAACAGAAGTTAAAACCTTTTGCACCTGTTGTCTCACTTAAATGAGGCAAAAAAAAATCACCTTTTAGATGTTCATAATATAATGTGGTTAATTGTTGCATTTCTTGCCCTCTTTTGGGTTACTTTTCTGATTTTTGTCTTAGAATATTAATTGCATTTTAGAGGATCTGTGGTGACTTACCCATACTGTACAATTATTGCTTTTGTTACAGGTCACAGGGTTCACATATATTTTAGCTCATCAGTATTATAGATAGTGTAATTAAATAGTTAAGAGTCCTTGATAGACTGTGACAGGAGGTGGCAGTGAGAATTAGGTGAGAATTAAGGCACTGACAAATGAAGCTTTGGCCAAACTGACTTTGAGAGGCAGAAAATTGGTTTTGTGTCTGTGGTACCTGTTTTGTAAATGAATGGAGAAACATTAAAAAATGTTAACATTTTAGAGTTGAAAACTTACTGGACATTTCACCCACCCTCTCTGTGCCTCAGGAAAGTTGTACTGATCCTGTGCACTCAACGTCAGTCGCTAACCTGCATGTCCAGACCCTGGCTCTGCTTCTCCAGATCTGTGAGGTGGCACCTGTGACTGGTGACAATGAGAAGGAAAAACTGACTGATTTGCTAAATCTTTGGTCCCAGTCAACAGGAGGAATGGCATATGGCAAATAATTTTTTTCAAGACATAAATTAAAGCAGGAAACATTAATGTTTCGATTCTTTCAGGTTCTGTACAAAGGATCAGGGAGTTAATGAAAGCCTTTGCTTTTAAATACTTGCTGAAGGAACTGGGGAGATTTAGTACAGGAGATATGGCTGTCCTTTTCATTATGACTGTGAAAATTATGTGTAGGGAAAACATGAGGTGCTTTGAGAGCATAAAAATGCTTTTGCTGTCAGTTGCATTCACTTCTGGGAATTAAAAAAGCTACACTGGATAATTTCACAGGACAAACCAATGCCTCAGAAATAAAAGGGTTATTTAAAGCCGTGCTACTGAAGGTGGTTGCGCAGTACTAAAGTTGTGCTGTTTGTGAAATTTTTTCCTAGTAATGTTGTCTGGAATAGGAATTTGGACCAATTAATTCATTTACTTGGATAGAAAACAACTTGAGCACCTGTTTTGATATAAAATGCTATGGAGGAGGTTGTGCAAATAAATCAGGGAATATTTACCTCGAGAACAAGTAGGGAACCTTTTCTCCTCCTCTCTGAGTCAGCAACTATCTACTGTCTTGTATTGCTTGAATCATATGAACCGTGGTTATCAGGATGGTTGTACAAATTCCTTTCACTGCTGGTCTGTATGCAGCACTGAGTATGTATTTAAAATCTGAGGGATAAAGCATTTGTCACTAGTATCTTATTCTTTGCTGTTTCACTTGTAGCTGCTGAGAGGAGAAGGAAAAACAAAATGGTTCTGCAGTTCTAGTGGTACCATAACTGCACTGAGTATGACCATCAAAGGAAAAAAAAATTCTAAGATATACTTTCAAGAAGGGCAGCATTAAAGTGGGCGATATGTAGCATATACAGTGCACAACGAGTAAAAAACAAGTGCATATACTGATGATTACTCAGTAGGAGCATTTTACTGTTTGATGCACAGTGTTGTTAACACAGTCAGTGGAAAACTGATCCACCTATTGCAGAGGAAGTATTGGACAAAGAAGATAAACACAATCCTTAAATACAAGTCTGAATGTTGGTGATTCTAATTTTGGATACTACTGCCCCAGGTATTTCGTGCATAGTGGATGTGCTTCACAGTCTTTAAACTGCAGCATATAAAATAAATACAAGAGAGGAGATTATTTCATTACCCCAGGGCTTGGGAAGGTCTTCTTACTCTTTGTCTGAAGTAACCCTGGCTTTATTAACCCTGGGAGCAAGCTGCAGACCTTGTTTGTTTCACCTGGCCTTTGAGAGAAGGAGGAGATTTCAAAATGAATGCTGGTGTTAGCGTTTAATTATGAGCAGCTGTTGCATAGATGAGGTGAGCCGATTACGCTCTAGTTGGTTTGCCGTGTTGGGTAATTGGGAGTGTGTGCACAGCCGCTGTATGGACAGCTTTATTAATATCAGTCAAGAGGAACTAAAATAAAAAATACAGTTAAGAAAGTTTTTGTGGCGATCGGCTTAAATATGAAGTAATGCAATAGTGAAATAAGGGAGTAAACAAAAGTATTGTATCACTTCTATTGGTATCATGCTCATATGTGTTAGATTTGTACACCCAGTGGAGCAAAGCAAGAGTGGGAAGACTTCTGTGGTTTGTCAAAGCTGTGTGAAGGCTGAAGAGCAAATACTCAAGCTTACAAAAGTTGGTATTTCTTATTTAAGTCATATGTTTCTCAAACTTTCAAGAACTTTTTTTTTCTATCAATATTTTAGAGTACAGATAAAATCACTCCATTCATCCCCCTCTCCCTCCAAAGGAAAAAAAAGAACAAATCATTTGTCAAACATGAAAAAATTGCCATATAAATTGTACCTGCAGCAGCACAACCTTTTTTTTCCCTTATCATAAATGAGCTGATTTTTATCTATTAGAACTTACTTGGAGGGGAGAGATTTTACATTTGTTTGGTTTTATGCATATAAATCTACATAGGTCCCCAACTTCCCCTTTTTGCAATTAAAAAAAGGCTGTCATTGACATATTTTTTAATTAATTTTGACTGCTTGGACTTGGGATACTACAAAGTCTGGATTTTGAAGCTTGAACAATTACATTTTTTAAGTCCTCAGTTCTAATTTAAGTGTATGCTTGTGCTAATAAATAAAGAAAAAAACCCCTTGTAAAAGAGAATTCATGGCTAATTTGAAGTATTTTAGAAAGATTTAACACAATGAATGAATAAAAATACTTAGTATATTGGAATAATTAAAGACAATTCACATTTGTGGTTTGGTCATAAATGTGTAAAAATTATACCCATCTATCTTACTACATTTCCTTTTCTTTCCCTGAGGATTTCACTATGTACTTTATCTGTAATTGTTGCCAGTTTTCTATCAAGTTCCCACTGGGCTTCTGGTGCAAAAAATCTTATCCTCTCGATGACAGAGCTTGCCTGAATGATTTCATGCTCTTAGCATTTTTGTTCACGGGAATTAGGAGCAGAATGTAACTGCAGCTGAACATAGCATCTATTTTTGTAATTTTGAAGTTTAGGCTCTGTTATTGGAACTAAATGAAGAGATGCAGGTGTTCTCCAGTTCAACTCCTTTGGGATTTTTTGATGGTAGATGCTTGAAAAGAAAATGCATGTGTTTCCAGAGTCAAACAGCAGCTGTGGACAAGGATTTATGTTTTTCTCAGAACTTTGGGATTTCAAAATGTTACATTTAATCACATGCACAGAAAGGAGAGCAAATGTTAAAGATGTTACGTATAAAACTAGGAGACTGATCTTTTTACCATACCAACTAGTTGTGGGAATAGAGGAACAAAGTGATCTTTAATCTTAATATGCACAATTTCAAAAGGATTATGATAGTTGCCAGGACTCTGGTCTTTTGAGGACTGTGCTCTTGCCATGCAAAGGATTTATATCCTCTTAATTGCTTTTAAAATCTGGCTTATTTTCATATTTTGCCTTGGAAAAATATGAATGCTAATAGTCTATGTTAATGAAAATAGTATTCATGTAGTCTTACTTTGGAGTAGGGTGGATTTGAATTCAGGTAAGTATGCATTTTTACAAAAACATTTTCTGGTAATGTCCTGTAGTTTCCAAACTTTGGTTAAAAATAGCGGTTCAACTGCCTGAACTGCTGGGCTATATTTGAAATTTTTCGCTTTGACAGAATTTGTGGGGAAAAGTGGTTTATAGTAATGCAATTTCTCCCTCCCTTTCTCTCTTGAGATTTTGAAATTGGTTGATTGTATCAAACTGAATGTCTCACATCTTATCTTTATCCAAAGTTCAAGCAAGGGCAGCAGATGGTGGTACTGAGCAATTCAGGATGGGAGAATGGTCTGGGGAAGAGCAAGTTGGTGACAGTGGTAAATGCCAAGTTAATTAACTTGTCTGAGAAAGGAAAAGCCTCTTTTTACATTTACCGGCTTTGTGTGTGTTCCATCTTTAACTGTGGCCCTCACAACTCACTATGCCATGCCCAGTCAAGTTAAATATAAAATATTTTTCCAGACTTGAATCATATGTAAGTCTATTGTCCTAAGATCCAGCACTTAGCTCTTATTCTAAGGGGAAAGTAAACTTGTCCTCAAGTGCAGTCTGTTTACAACTACCTGAGGGGAGGTTGCAGCCAGGTGGGTGAGAATCTCTTCTCTGAGGCTGACGACACCAGAACGAGAGGACACGGCCTTAAGCTACGCCAGGGGAGGTTGGACTAGATGACCCTGTGGGTCCCTTCCTACTCGGAATAACCTGTGAACCTGTTGCTCTGCTGGCTCCAATTGTAAATTCCATGTCCATGGGAGTAGCATCAGGAAAGGACATACTAGACTATGCCAACTAGATAAAGACTATTTCTAGTGAATTGCATGAATCTAGCAACTGGCAGTAAGTTCCTGTTATAGAACAGTAATTGCACAATGCAGGAATAAGGCAGCTTGTTCAACTTTCCTTCAAGTAATTTTCCAAATCCTCTTGGGGGAAGAGATGTTTTCATCTCTCCCCTTATTTTGCGGTCAGTTTCTCTCAATATGCCATAAATCCTTCAGTAAATGTAGAACATGTATTCTAGAATTCTAAATGTGTGACAAATGGTGTTTAAAAAGAAAAGAAAAGATTGCACTGTCTTGTCAGTTTTTAGGAAGTTAGCTTGTGTAGTTAAGATCTCTGAAAATATTTCTGTTTTTCTTTCAATCCTAACTGACTTTGAAATGTCCTGTTGAGCTGCATTGTGGAAGTTGAGTAATGCCTTTAGTCAAAGAAGCACTTTTGCCTTTTACCAATTCCTTTTCTTAATAGTATCACTTAAGAATTTGGTAATAGGGCAAAATAAGAACTTGGACATTGAAGGTGGAGCCTCAGCTCCAAATAGCAGGAACCTTAGACATTGCACTGGGAAATCTGTTGACTGAGGGAACTGTAAGGCCTGGGTCTCCTCTGGGCTTTTAACTTTCTTTTAAAATTCTTTATCTGACTTTATATTTTCTTTTAACCCATGATAACGGTGTTCTGCCTGTAGATAATGTAATTGGTCTTGCAGTTCTTGGGAATAGGACTTTGTGCTTCAGTATTGGCAACTGAAGATTTGAGCTCTTGAGTGGTGGGCAGTATGTTTTTTATGCAGGCTTTGAAGTACATCAAGGAAATCTCCCCACCTTCTCTTTAAACAGCTCATAACCTAGAAAAATTCTTTACATGTAAAAAAAAAAAGTTCTGAAAAAGCCTTTTCTTTTTTTAAACTTTTAACCCTTCAAATGTGTAGAAGTTAGGAAATGGCAGATACGAGATTATTTCTGCTGCCTCTGTTTCGTGTGTGTGCATGTGTGTTCCATAGGACTTCTGTTCACTTTACAATCTGGCAGAATTGAAGTGTGCCACATGGCCACCAAAGTCATATTTAGCACTTCTGTTACTGAAAAATAAAACTGAAATTATGATTTCTATTTTCATAAAACTACAGGCTAAAGTATCTATGCTTCATATATTTATGAAAGTGCATTCACCTTTTCCACTTGTGACATCTGGAAAAGCATCATTCAGCAAGGTGACTAGATACTCATTGATGTTTTGGAGTGTTTTGAATATGTGGCAGGTATAGGCCCTCAGCAATTGCTTACACATAACTTTGGACATTGAAATCTGGTTTTAATTGAGAAAATATATGTTGGCCAGCATATTGGGGTAGCTCCCTTCCATTTCGAAAAAATGCCATGGGATTTTTAACTTGATTTGAATGCTTCCCACACATGGGCATAAGGGACTGTAACTGTTTATTTTCAAATAGTGTTTAAGCTGTTTCCAGGTTTTATAATTGAATTATGTTGCTCTCACTACTTCTCTAGTGATGTAAATGGTTTGTATAAATTTGAGGCTTTTTTTGTAGTGAAATCCTAAACAGATATCACTGAAAATCAGTAGACTCTTGGTGGGAAAATATAAAGGCATTTTGACTAAGTCAACTTCTGTTTTTTTCAAATTTTAATAAGAATTAGTAAAATAACTGAAATATAGCACATTTGATCAAAAAGTGCTAAATGAAGTGTCTTAGTTTTATAGCAGAAACTACAGTCTAAATATTTATGTATTTGTTTCTAAATCTTAATTCTTTTCAGTGGTTTTCATGGTTCAGCTCTGTAGCAAGTTAAAAAGACACTACAGGTCACTCCAAGATTCCAATGTTCTGTTTATTATACAAATGTACTAATTTGACTCATTTTATGGTTTCGGATGCAGACGGAGTGAATATTTAACTACATTGTCCTGTTCTACCCAAACATTACTGTCCAGAAGTTCCCACAGAAGTTCCTTTCTACGTTCCAAATAACTAGTTGGGGTCATCAATTAAAGCTGGGCCACTACCAAGTAACTGAATAATTAGTTTTATGTAGAAAACGACAGTTCACAGCCAGAATTAGATAAAGTAGGTTAGAATTTGAGCTATGTTTCAATTTTTTTTATTCAACTGAATAACCCTTGTGATGATCCCCAAGCTGAGACACGCTCCTTTAGCCTGGCCAAACTGACAATGATTTTGGACAGATGATCTTTAAGATCATTTTAATTAGTTCTACTTTTTTTTTTTTTCATGTGCTGTGAAGCTTCTCAGGCTCTCAATCTCTGTTGTTACCAGAAATCCGCAAACCATATAAAAATTAGTACTGCAGGAATTGTTCCTCACTTTTAACCTTTAGACCATTTAATCACTTCTGTGCTGTAGGAGCCGATTTCATTTTACCCGTGCACTGAAATAGAACTAATATCTGCAGGCTACTTGTATATGTGCTTCTGTGAGGCGGCAGTACTTTAAACTGATGTGAGGAAAACAGTGCATTGTGGAACGTTTCAGTTCTATTTCACAGCTGAAATTAACCTACTAATATAATGTGAGCCTTTAATATGGTCTACCTCTATAAAACAGATTTCTGTGTACAGCAACTTCAAACACCAATGCTGTATATTTGAGGTTATCCTGACATTCTCAGTATCACGTGGAATGCTAAATCTATTTGAGAAATGCAGTGATAGGATTAGAGTGGATGTATAGTTTCATTAAATAGCTGAATATTTTTAATTCTTAATTTTAATCTGATTTACACTCTTCAGTACAGGAAAAGGCATTTTGAAAATGAAAAATCCCAATTTGTTTTTCAGAAGTAATGTCTGAAAGAGAAGATTCTCGGTGCTGTCCTCGTTTTCTGGCTGGTTCAGTTAAGACAAACTTTTGCTGGAGCAGTGTTTGCTGACTTCAGTCCTGACTTTCCATCCAAACACATTTCTGCTGCTAATGGTTGATACTGAGTCCACTTGCAGCAGTACATATCTGTGCAAGGTCTGGCTTTCCTGTGTTTTGTAATTCCCAATCTATTTTCAAGGTGAAGTAGATGGATCTAGAAAAAAAAAAAAGTGATTCCTACCTGAAGAGGTTTAGAAAACTGTCCATTTGCAGAACAGTAAATTAGTTTGGGATTCTGCTGTCTGAACGTAGAAGGACATTTCATGGTTATGCAATGAATGGGTGACCTGACAATGAGAACAGAAGGGATGGGAAGTTCCAAACACTTCACCTCTCACAGTAAGAGTTTGCCTGCATCTACCAACTCTCCCACTTTTGGCCTGTGTGCATCACTGGTCACTGTACAGCTTCTTGGGCTGCTCCTCTGGGATCTGTGCCAAGCTGAAGAAGTATCTTGGACTAGGATGCTTCATGTCCAGAAATCTTGGAAGAATAGCCCACTGCCTATGGGAAGGTGGGTGTGGAAAGAGTCAGACTGATCAGAGTTTCAGTCATGGCTTTTTGAGTTTCAGTGTTGATAACTGTCATGCCAGTGGAATAAGAAGACCATGTTCTAGTAATATGATACAAACCATAAATGAAAGTAAAGAACTTTTTTTTTTTTTTCTTAAGCTTCAACAGGAGAAGTTCAGACTTGATATTAGGAAAGAGTGATCCAGATTTGGAATGGGTTGCCCACAGAGGTGGTTGAGTCGCCAACCCTGGAGATGTTCAAGGGTAGGATGGATGAGGTGTTGAGTGATATGATCTACATGTAGATGCTAGGTTTAGTTGGATGATAGGCTGGACTAGATGATCTGCCAGGTCCTTTCCAGCCTTGTCTGTACTGTGAATACTGTGAACTCTCTGAAGATTAATGATATATATCAGAATAATGGTCTGAATAAACAAGAGACTGACTGCCTCTTCCCATCTTCCCCAGCCCTCAGAAGTTCCTATGCTTGTTTGATTTTTGGAATAAAACTACATATTTAAGTAATACAGAAACATTGTGCAAATACAATACAAAGTATAATATTAGAACTGCCTATGATAGGGATTTTTCCCCCTCAAAGTGAGGAACTAATGGAAGTTTTGGAAACAGAAAAAATACTCGTTGTCAAAAATAAGAAAAGACGTGATTGAATCTAATGATTTACTAAATACAGAATCTGGGTCAACATTAGTGAGCAGGGTTGTTGAACAAATGTGATGGATCATCACCTCTGGATATTCTTCTTTTCTGTATTTGTCCATGGCATAAGAGGTAATTGGTGAGATGTTAAATTTATTTAAAAGATGATCAAGTACATCTTTAATGCGCTGGATTTTGGATGAATTATATGTACAGGACATTTTTTATTTCTACTGTAACTATGTTCATATTTGGTCATCTATTCAATGGAAATAAATTAATGAAATGAGAATATGAATTCTCTTCTGTAACACTGAGCTTTCTTATGTCACTGCTGTGACAAGAGAAAATAATTCAGTATCGAGCAAGGACATGTCAGTCCTTTTGGCAGTGGCATGTCTAAACTAATGAAATTAAACTTCAATGCAGGTTCCAATCAGTTTATTAAATTATTTTTAATTAAAAACCAGGAGATAATTAACAGATACTGTATTTCTATTTCTGAGTTTTGAAAACAGGTGTAATAAAATATAATGATAATTGTGAATCTAATTATATTTAGTTTAAAGTGGTTTATAATAATTTGAAGATAATAATACTTTTTTTCCCTTCATTGTAACAACACAGAGTAAGTGCAAGTCTGTAAAAGGGATAACTTAACGCAACTGTTGATGCATTCCGACTGAAACATCTTTATCAAGTTAATACAAGAAGCAGTCATGCCCTACTTGAATTACTCATTTATAATGGCTGAGCATGGATGTGGACTTTGAAATCCTGGGAAAATAAGATGCATGCATGCATTCAAATGTCTAAAGGCTTTGCTTTAGAGCAGCTGTAAAATGTTGAAGTGAGATGTCAGCTACGAGCTGTTGTCTGCATGTTTAGTCGGAAGGGAGGTGTGATCATTTAATTGCTAACCAAGGTTAGGATTATTTTAGTCATTGCATCCTCAGTTAAACACTTAATATTTTCTAGAGCCATTGGAACACTCGGGACTTAAGAAACAAAATATTTATCTGCATTTTACACACTTTTATTACACAGTTTATTCCAACTTTATTTGAAGAGCTTATTTACTTTGATAAAATGCGTATTTTTCTCTCTGACTTCTATTGTGATTGTAATTAGGTAATAGTGTAATCCTAAAGATGTGTAAAATATCAAACTAAAGCACGTGTATGGATAGGAGTTTCAAAAATGCTACCTTTGTGTTCACTTAGGACATTATAATAGCTGGTGAAAGCCATATATTTAAAGGGTGTCTGTCTGCACTGTTTGCATGTGTCAGCTTGCACAGTCTTTTGCCGATGACGGCTTTGGCAGGTTCCTTGTCTTCACAACTCAATACCAGGTTATCTTTGAAAAGTCATCCAGGAAGTTAGCTGTCCAGCTTTAATTTTTCTTCAAATGCTTGCGCAATACCAAAGGGACTTGTTAAATCTCATATTGTTAGAATCTGCCCGTTTTTCTAGACTATCAAGGTCCCTCTGAAGGGCCCTTCTACCCTCTGGCAGTTAAACATTTGCCCCCAGCTTGGTATCATCTGCAAATTTGCTAATGGTGAACTCAATTCCCTCATCAATAAAGATATTAAACAGTGCAGGGCCAACCACTGATCCCTTTCGGACTCCACTAGTGACCGGCCACCAGCTGGATGTGACACCATTCACCAACACTCTCTGAGCTCGTCCATCCAATCAATTCCTATCCCAACACAAAATGCTCCTGTCCAACCCACACTCTGAGAGTTTCTCCTGAAGCTTACCATGGGAAACCATGTCAAAGGCTTTGCTAAGATCCAAGTACGCAACATCCATGGCCCGTCTATCGTCAATCATTATTATAGTTAGCCATGAACTTGCAGATTGTGCCTTCCTTTCTGGTGCTAGGAAAACTGAGAGACAAGAAAAATCCACCCTAAAGGTGGATTACATTTTTCCAAGGCAATCTTACTGTAATTATTGCATGTCGCTCTTCAAGATTACTTTTTGCCCAGGACTTAGCACGACTCATTGAAAGGGCTTTAAATTAGATTTGAAGGGGGAAAGGAGTAAAACCAGGCTTGCTACAGATAAGCCTGGTCAGAGCGCACCAGTGTCTGAGGGATGGTATGCCAGCAGGATGCTTTGGTCTGTCATCTCAGGGAGGCAGGGAATGGAAAGCAGCAAAGACATAAGGGTTATTGAGTTTTTAGAGACTATGGAAGTGCCTGAAAATGATGTCATGGTATTTAGGGCTTGGCACGAGCAAAAGGTGGCAGGATTGGTAGCCCAACTGAAGTGCATCTATACAAATGCACACAACACAGGCAACAAACTGGAGAAGCTGAAAGCCATTGTGCAGCAGGAAAACTGAGATACGTGCCATTATGGAAACATCAGCAGAACTGCCACCTTGGACTCCCAGGGAGCAGCTTTTGACCTGTGACCTGTTTAGGAGTCCGGTTGAGAGACTTCCTTGGGAGGCAGTCCTGAGGGAAAAGGATTTCAGGATGGCTGTGTGTCATTTAAAGAGGAAATCCTGAAGATGCAGGAGCAGACCATCCCTGTGTGCCAAGAAGGATGAGTTGATGGGGAAATTGTCTGACCTGGGTGAACAGAAAGCTTTGGCTTAAACTCGGGGTAAAAAAGGAGAGCTTATGGCTTCTGGAAGAAGGGACAGGTAACTCAGGAGGACTGCAAAGATGTTTTGAGGTTATGAAAGGAGAACATTAGAAGTGCAAAAGTCCAACTAGAGCTTATTCTGACTGCTGCCATGAAAGATGGTGAAAAGTGTTACTGTAAATACATCAGCAGAAAGTGGAGCACTAAGGAAAATCTCCATCTGTCATTGGATTCAGGGACAAACAGTGGCAAAACATGAGGAAAAGGTTTAGGTACTTAATGCCTTGTTTGCCTTGGTCTTTATTGACAAGATCAGTTGTTCTTCAAGTACTCAGCCTGCTGAGCAGAAAGACAGGGACAGGAGCAGAATGAAGCCCCTAGAATCCATGGAAGATGATCACTGCCTTGCTACATGACTTAGGCAGAAACAAATCTATGGAGCCAGATGGCATCCATTCAGAGGTACTGAGGGAGCTGGCAGACGAGCTCAGCAACCCACTTTCAGTCATTTACCCGAAGTTCTGGCTAAATGGGGATGTCCCAGATGACTGGAAGTTTGCAAATGTGACACATCTGTAAAAATGGCCAGAAAGAAGATCCAGAGAACTGCAGACCTGTCAGCCTAGGTGCTAGGGAATGTTATGCAGCAGATCATTCTGAGTGTCATTATGTGGCACTTACAAGAAGACCACCAGGGAATCAAGTCCAGCCAGCATGCAATTAGGAAAGGCAGGTCCTGCTTGTCCAATCTAATCTCTTTCTATGACACGGTGACCTGCTTGGTGGATGAGGGAAAGGCTGTAGGTGTTGTCTACCCGGACCTTATTAAAGCTTTTGATGCCATTTCCCATAGCATTCTTTTAGAGAATTTGGTTGCTCATGATGTGGATGGGTGCACTCCTTACTAGGTAGAAAACTGGCTGGATGGCTGGACCCAGAGAGTGGTGGTGAACGGAACTGCATCTGGTTGGTGGCCAGTCACTACTAGAGTTCTCCAGTATTTGGGCCAGTTCTGTTTCATATATTTGTCAATGATCTGGACGAGGGGATCGAGTGCACCCTTAGACCGTTGGCAGAAGACACCAAGTTGTGTGGGAGTGTTGATCTGCTTGAGGATAGGGAGATGCTATAGAGGAATCTTGAGAGATTGGTTCATGGGCTGAGGACAATTATATGAGGTTCAGCAAACCAAAGTGCCAGATCCTGCATTTGTGTCACAATAACTCCATTTAGTGTTACAGGCTTGGGGAAGAGTGGTTTGAAAGCTGCCCATCAGAAAAGGACCAGGGGATACTAGCTGACAGTGGCTCCTGGCTGAACATGATCCAGAAATGTGCCTAGGTGGCCAAGAAGGCCAATGGCATCCTGGCCTGTATCAGAAGTAGTATGGCCAGCAGGACAAGGGCAGTGATTGTCCCCCTGTACTTGATGTTGGTGAGGCCACACCTCAAGCCCTGTGTCCAGTTTTGGGCCCCTCACTACAAGGAAAACAAGGAGTATTTTGTTCAGGGAAGGGACTCACACAGCTGCTGAAGGGCCTAGAGACTAAATTCTATGAGGAGCGGCTGAGGGAGCAGGGGGGATTTAGCCTGGAGAAAAAAGCATCAGGGGTGACCTTACAGCTTTCAACCACTCTGTGAAAGGGGATTGTACCAAGGTAGGGGTTTGTCTCTTCTCACAAGTAGCAAGCAGTAGGACAACAGGAAATGGCTTCAAGTTGTGCCAGGAGAGGTTTCATTTGGATATTAGAAAAAATATCTTCATTGGAAGGGTGGTCAGACTTTGCAACAGACTGCTCAGGGAAGTGACGGAGTCACTATTTCTGGTGGTATTTAAAAGAAACATAGATGTGGCATTTAGAAACACGGTTTTGTGGTAAACTTGGTTAAGTGCCAGGTTGATGGTTGGACTCTGATCTTTTCCAACCTAAGCGATTCCATGATGCTCTATAACCGAGGAGGACAGTATTTATCTTACACTTACGTAAGGTGGAGCATTTCAAAATGGTTTGCATTTCTCTTTTCTACTGAGATACTCTTTTTGGGCTGCTCCAAGAGTATGATGAAGGGATATTTGCAAGAAAGATGTACTAACCCTTGAAGCCTTGACTCTATTTGAATTAAGCTGTCCCGGGTTTTCACCCCTTCTCAAATGACAGCAGCTCAGCTAGCTCCAATAAATGGTTTCTCTGTATTGAGATGTGAATTAACTCAAGCAAGTTACTCCAGAACACTTGTTTTTAAGAGCACAAAAATTAATAATTGAGGAGCACATTCGTACAAATGTGGCGTGAGGTAATGCTAAGGGAACAAGATGTTTTTCATTCGTTTTCTGTGAGGTCCCCCCAAAGTGAAACACGAATGCTGCTGTATTGGGAGCTGGTATACTCAAAATCAGTCACAGCAGCAGTTTGAACCTGGCTTTGAGGAAATAAAGAAACATCTGAGTTCCTGCCATGCTTGTCAACGTGGGGCAAATGACTGTCTAATAGAGGTACCTCTTCATGTTCCTTTTCTTTAGTGCCCTTGTGAGGGATGGTTATTGGCTCATAGCATAGCAACCAGCATGGAGGACTGCTGTTTGTGTGTTCAGCCTTTTCAGGTGATTGTTTTGGAGTTCACACCTCACAGAGTCGTGACTCCCAACTGCA
The DNA here is from genome assembly GCA_013390025.1 of Pitta sordida. Taxonomy (NCBI): domain Eukaryota; kingdom Metazoa; phylum Chordata; class Aves; order Passeriformes; family Pittidae; genus Pitta; species Pitta sordida. The sequence goes on along the minus strand of WEKX01024077.1, from coordinate 30,180 downwards.
CTCAAATGTTAGAAGCCTTCTTACTGCTGCTGCTTCAGGGAAGTTGGAACAGTGTAACAAACTAAAAAAAAAAAAAATTAACTAGTAAAAATGTATAACTAACCGAACTTGCTATCCTACTCATATTCTTCATCCACAAAATTTTTGTTTTGTTAACAGATAAGGCCCTCTTCCTATCCTTCATTTCTCAAACTGGAAGGGCACAATAAAAATTTGGAATGACCCATGTAAATTTCTTAATTACGGTTGAAAAAAGAGGGAATATATAATTACTTACCAGCCAGCTGTTTGACCCAACCCCATAAATACATCAGAGAACTACAACCTGAGGAAAAATCCTTTTAGCTCTAGAAGCTCTTGTTTCCCAGAGGATTACTAGTGGAACAGGAGGACAGTTTCTTTAATTCCTTTATCCATAACTCAGTCCCTCTGGAAGATCTCCATCTGGTTCTTCATTCCCCAGGAAGAATGCCAGCCAAACACTTTTTTTTTTTGACAAATTCTGCCTAGTGGCTGCCACTGCTGGTGTACTGCATTTTACCTTTTTTAGGGAAATGCAGGCAAACTCTCCTTACTATGTAGTGGGATAGAAAATACAGTGTGTATACATAGATATATAGTAGTGCATTTGTGTAGTGAGTTTTTCCTGTTACTTTCCCATAGTTTTTCCTTCATAGGATAGGGTAGTAATAAAATACCTTATGATGGAATAGTTCCTTCATAGTCATTTTAGGAATTCCCCCTGGCCGTGGCCTGTCATGAATGTGTGGCACCTGCAATACTTTCAAATGAACTTTGCATGCCAAATTGTCTTTCACATAATAGGTCTTCCAGTTTATATTATTTACTATCAATGCTATCAACACAACTTTAGGGAAAAACAGTAAATGTAGCATCGTATGTGTCCTTTACTAAATGCATAGCATGCTTTTATAAATTAAATTATCTTCCAAACCAGCAGGCTGTACTTAGTGTAGTGTGTGGCATCCCACTAGAAATTCTAAACAAAAGCTATTGTTGGGCAGCTTGAAATATATCTAAGGTGTCTAGAATGGATGATTTTAGTAGTTGAAGAATTATGTTGTACCTACTTAGAACAGTAGAATGTCCCTTGCATGTCAGTGTGCCAATGCAAATAATATTCAGATTTTTCTAAGGCTTTTTTACTACATTTCTTCTGTGAAATGCAGTTTAATATTTAGTTGCTGGTAGTGTCCATTACTATTGTTATGCTTGAGATCAAGGAAAAGATAAAATAGTCTGAGTTACAAAGCATCTAATAGTTTGAATTTTCTACCTAAGGAATAACAAAATGTAGCAGACTGAAATTCTAATTTATATGGTGAATAAGTTTGAGTAGTTTTCTGTGCCATTAGCGGAACAAATTAAACTTTTGCTGCTTGAGTGCATATACGTAAACAGTGTAGTGTGGGAGGATTATCAGCCAGTTAGTCTTATTGGTTTATTGGCAGCAGAGCAGATTTAAGCGAAATTTTCCCATGGCAGAGGTACTGTATCAGTGATCCCAGAAGTTTTCCTAAGAAATTTATGAAGTGGTATGAAAGTAAATTACTGAAGAGCCATCAAAGCAAGTATGTTATTAATTGACAATTTATTGACTTCATCCTTACTGCTATTTAAAAGGGAAAAAAAAAAGGATTAGATTCAGCCTACACTTTGAAAGCTGCGTGAGGTCTTTTGTACAGCATTTCAGTTAACCTGTAATTAATTAACTTAATTAAACAAATATTAGTAAAAGAGTAAAAGCACGCTTATTCTGATGGATCTATACAAATAGTCATACGATCAATGTAAATAAGTAATGGAAAGTGTGAATCAGGGTCTGGTTAGGGCAGAGTGTAACACCAGTTATTTTTGATCTTCTGAGAAACTTAGTCCTTGCTCAAGCAAATCTCTCATAAACCTCACTGATTAATTGCTGAAGAACTGCTAGGTCTTTACCCTTCAACTTAAGGTCAAAAATACATTGCTGTTTATTATAGTGAACCATTTCTCTGTGCCTAGCTTTAGCACATTTCACTCAAATGGAATGCAATTTGATTTAGGTCTTTGCTATTTTACCTATATTAAAAGAATGGGCTAGTCATTACAATAGAAAGAAGCAATCTTCTGTTAATTCCAATTTCTTTTACTAACTTACTGGTTCTGGTTAATTGTTTAACTTCTGTGTATCATTTTATCTGCAAAAATATATGTTATGCAATATGCTATGGGGAATTACCATAAAAGTATTTTCAGAATCTTATTTAGAAGGTATTACATGAAGCCTGGAATTTTATAGTGATAGTAATTAAATATTAAATATTATTAAGCATGCTGTAGGTTTTGTAAACATTTTATATGTGAAATAGGAATTTAATTCCTGCTAATATTACATGGAAGCAGAGGTCTCCTTAAGCACTAAAAAACAAATTAAAAATCTAAAGCTGTTTTTTCAAGATCATTCATGTATATTTTAAATGCATAGCTTTTTTTTTTAATGTCACTTTTAATTAACACACGTAGATGTAATGAGAGGAATATTTTTCCTATTACTAACAAGCCTTAAAGCCTACCGCACATAAAACACTTGAGCTCTCTCCTCTTAGGCCTTTTTCTGACACCTGTGAACTTTTTCTGTTGCTTTGAATGGCTGATAAATTGTTTGCCAGGTAGGAGGGAGAATGCTTGACTTTGACTTAGAGTTTAATTTCCTGAGAAAATATCGTTCTGAGCAGCGTGTCCACAATGGGAACTACTACAGGATACGTATTTTACTTTGCTATCAGTGCTTTTGACCCATTTACCCAGGAAAGCAGTCTCCTAGAAATCTGCTTAATCAGTAATACTGTTTTGAAAATAAACATTTTCTGAGGATCTGCCCTTTTTCATTAACAGCTCCAAACATTATAAATAAATCTAAGTAATTTTTTTTCAGTCACTCATGATATGCTTCCCTTCTTTGATATTGTCAGTTTTACCTACTTTGTCCATGGTGCTTCAGCTTTGATCTGGGCTAATTGCCATTAAATTCACACCACTTACTGACTTGGCAAGCCAGAGCAAGTTAATGCTATTCATCATCAGGAGACCAGTTACTTTATTCTGTCCCCTCTAGGCATGTGCTTGTTTATTTAACAGCAAAATGATTTGAGCAGTTTTACATATGCTGTTCATACGTTTTCCATATGAAAGTCAATAACACAGGAGAATTCTACAACTGAATGTTTTTAAATGTGTTTATTGCTTAAGACATCGGTAAATTTAAAGAGATTTTTTTTCCTTGCTGTTTCAAATGCTGCTTCTATCCTGCACTGAGATTTCACAAGAGGTATTTAGAGCTTATCCTTGGGTCAAGAAAGGATTTTTGTCTATTTACTGCGTCTTCACTTTTCAGAACACCGATTGCTTTTACCTACTCAAGCTATTAAAATGCATTTAAATGAAACAAATACAGGCATTTTTCTAGCGCTGTTTTCCCCCCTCCTCAAATGCCAGAGACTGTTCAATCTTGGGAAAAGGAAAGACAGAATCTCCCAAGTTGTTAACTGTCCTGGATTTGCTCAGTATTTTCACCCAGCTGATGTTGTGGTAGCTTCTGAGTGCTGCATAATTTATCAGTATTGATCCTTATGGGGAGGAATTAGTTTATTAAATAAGTGTATTTATTAATTTTAAGCATTTTAAAATATAAAATTCTATTTAAAATATTAAATACGTTTGGCCCTCGAATACCATGGTACCACAGGTCTTACTCCTCCCAGCCCCCTGCAAAGCCCTACGTCCACATAGAATGGCAGCTCATTAATATGCAAATTTGCCTCACACCCTCACACCACCACTCCAGCACTGTTTTGGCACTGCCTTGCTGTGTATCAGTGTTTGTGTCAGCGCTTCTTGGCACCCACAGCCACCCCATGCCGGGAAAAACTCCTTTGCCACTTGGCCGAGGACGCGGGTGCAGGGAGCCGCCTGTGCCACTGCCCCGGTGTCTCTCCAGGTGGGTCAGCCTGGTCTCTCCATACCTGAGGTAGATGTCTACCCCGAGAAAGTCTTGGACACCACATCTAACCTGAGAGTGTGTAAATCTTTCATAACTGCACACAGCCTCTTTGCTCCGAGCGGAGCGGGGCAGGCACGGCGCCAGGGGGACCTGCCGTAGCCTTCTCACTTGGAGCAGAGCGGAGGGGAGCTGGGCAGGTGCGGTGCCGGCACACCTGCTGCAGCTGTGCCTGCTCCGAGTGGAGCGGGGCAGGCACAGCACAGGCATGGTGCCAGGGGACCTGCTGCAGCCCACTCACTCGAAGCAGAGCAGAGGGGAGCAGGGCAGGTGTGGTACGGGTGTGGCAATGGCGAAGCTGCTGCAGCTGCCTCCCTCCGAGTGGAGTGGAGCAAAGCGGGACAGGCGCCGCTCGAGTGGACCCGCAGTGGCCGCCTCGCTCCGAGCGAAAGGGGGCGGGAGCAGCGCGGGCAGAAGTGTGCACCTGTGGTCTGTACGGCACGGTGTGGGGGTTGATTTGAATATTCATGACGGTCTAATTTGAATATTCGTGCCTGTCAGTTCACGCAGGTGCGGTTGCAAAACGGGCCTCCTTAATTGTTGAAAAATCACACCGCGTAGAGGTGAAGCCACTATCTGGGAGGCACGAAGGGGAGAGGGCTGACTGTAGTTCAGAAGCAAGTATATTGGATAAATTTCATATGGATGAACTTAGGCTTTTTTTCTCTAAAAGAAGGAGGATTGCATTCACTGCAAAATGGAACGGTCGTTATTTTTAAACACCCAGCCTAATACTGCCCTCAAGAATCATCTATTTACCAATAATAGTTCCTCTTCCCAGAGTATATAGTGAATTGAGGCATGGTGTAACACTTAACACATCAATAATAAGTATAAATAAAAAGCATGAAGTAGATTTTTATAATATGTGTTGTTAAAGTGACTCTTAATTTGAAACCATTAAAAGACTTCAAACTTGTTTAGCAACATTATTGCCAAATCCTCCTGGAGGCAGCTTGAGAGATAAGGACAGTAGTTTGAGCATTTACTGGTGTGTTTCTTGAACCCTTCAGAACTTTTAAACGTTACTTAATAATGTTTTTGCATTGTGAGAAGAATCTTATTTGTATACTTGTCTCTGTTTAAAAAAACGATGGGGAAGTAGATTTGAAAATTCAGAACGTATTTTTGATTGTAGAAAAATGAAACAATACTGTTTGCTACACCCCTCCCATTCAAATTGAATTTTCTCATTTGATAAAAATTACTTGTAATTTTCATTAAGGAGCATCTATTCTATCAGTTATTTTTGTTTTGTTTTGGTCACTTATTGTTCATTATTTCCACTTACTGGTATCATCTAGTATTTATAAAATTAATGTTACTGGAATATTGTTTAAATTTTAATCTGCTTAGACTTTGTAATGAATCACAGTGGGGAACAATTGAGCTATCCACTGCAAAGTTTTATAGTGGATAGCAGTTTGATAATGAAGATAATTTCATTATCGTTAGTTCTTCGTGACAAATATAAGTAATGAATAAGAGCACAGAGATGGGGAAAATTTTACACTAGTGTGACGGGAAAAGCGAAGAATAAACCTGAACTTGCAATAGGGCCCAGCAAAAGCAATTGGACAATAAATCTGTGTTGAGAAGTTCTGAAAAGCAACAGTGTGGTGGACAGCATCCAGCTGCACGGCTGCCATTCTCTGTTACTGGGTTAAATGCTAGGGGTTGGTACTTGGTGCCACTGTGTTGTTGCTCTTGTTTTTCTGGATAGCAACACATCTTAAGAATCAATTTTAAACGAAATGCTTCATCGTGCCATCATTGTTCAAACAAGTTCACACTGCAACAGATTGCTTGTCAAGCGCATAGTGAAAATCAAAGCAGAGCTCAGCCAGGTGCCAGAAGTGTTGTAGCCAACTGTGGAAGTATCGATCTCACCTGCACTGACTCGCTCTCTTCCTTCTTACCTCCCACACTAATGAGAAAAAAATGATTCTCACAGCAGTTCTGTCAGGTGCATATGCTAATAATTGCCTGTGTGAGGGCATGAATAGTAGCCTCAACATTTAAAGATTTCAAACTACTGTGCAGATGTATTAAGTGTTCAGGGTTGTTTCTGGTCCTTAGGGTCTGTCATCTCATTTTGGAATGATGTAGTGTAAAAGCTCTTTGTTTGTTTGTTTTGGTTTTGTGATACAGTTTTCCCATAAGACTCATACTAATGTTCAGGAAGCAAGATTTAAATAAGAGACTCTTTCTTGTTTCTTTCTCCAGAAGAATAAAATGTGATGTGAGACAGTTAAATACAATAAAAACTGAAATAAGCTGTCCAAGCTGAAATCACTGGACCACCCAGGTCTTGGACCACCCAAGGGACCAACAACAGGCAACTGCCTGAAAAAGGTGGCCTTTTACTGGAGGTCGAACAAGTTGTATTGCAGATCTTGGAAATATTTGGTAGAGATTTCTCAGTACAGTTGGCTGCCTACTAGAAGTGGTCCATATTCTAAGTTCCCACTGCATCAGTCATGTCCCTGTGAAAATAGCCTTTCTTAGTTAGTTCTGACCTTAATTTCCCCCCACCCCCTCCCTCTTTTTAGGACAAAATTAAATTTAGTAGCTTAGCAATATGTTGCTACTAAATGGAGATGTAAGGTTATTAGAGATTTGTGTAGTGTCACATGTAAGTAAGATTCTGAAATCGGGATATTTGATCAATGCTGCTGGTAGGATTTGCAATGACAATCAAATTGGAAGCACTTATGTAAATAGTTCTTACCTGAACTACCTTAACTGTCCTTCTGTTTGTGAGAAATGATAAAATATGAAACCATCTAATTCAACATTAGAATTGCTCTTTTTACCCTTTGGAAAATGTAGAATGCTCTTATTTGGAAATGATTCCAAGTACAGAGTAGGTTTTATCCTTAAAACAACAATAAGATGATGTATATTAGTATGTAAATATTTTCTGTTATTAAATATAGACATTGAATTAAAATTTCCTGTGGCAATCGTATTATCAACATGGTTTCTCATTTTGTTCTTTCTTAAATTTGTTGAAGCGTAAGTCATCTAACTTAACCAACCCAAATCAACATTTTTATAAATGTGCCTTTATAGCAATAGTTTTATTGTAATGATAACTTTTAGATATAAAGAAGGTTTGCTGAGGTGTTATATCTTCTAATACATTAACTGTAGTCCATCATGTCTCAGTAGAATCTCTATTCCTATAATCTTGTTTTAGTAGCTAAAGAAAATACTTAGAAGTAAACAGCTGTATGTTATGCTTCTCTAAAGCATATAACTTTATTTATTTTTTATTATTTTCCATTATAGATTTTATTTAACATCTAATGTTCTGATGTTTCTTTTCATCCTTTCTTAAATCTAATGGTGGTAGCATCTAATTTGTCCCTTTTTGCAAGCTGCATTACTACTAGAAGAGTGAAATTTATTTTATACATATAAATCTGTGTCCTTTTGTCGTATTTTCTCTATCTAAAATTAATATAAACATTATTATGGCCCTGTTGAAAGGTGCAAAGAACTCCTGTTTCTTTGCAAGATAGGAAGAAATTTTTGATTAAAGAGAACTTCAGTTAAAACCGTGTAGGCACCTGAGGTGCCTCTAGAGCAGCGAGATACAGACAGGGCAGGTCAGGTATTGTGATAAAGTGTAAATTTCTGAATATTGAGCTTGTGTGTTATTGTGGGTATATATAGGGGAATACACCAATTTTGGTCTGTGCATTAATAGTAATAATTCAGTTATCAAATTAATATTATTCATATACAAGTTTCACAACTACTGCTTTTTAGTATCATAAACAGTTTGGTTTGGAAGGGACATTTAAGATCATCAAGTTCCAACTTCACCTTTTACTAGCCCTGATTGCTCAAAGCCCCATCCAGCCTGATTTTTCTTCAATCAATTATGGTAAATACTGACGAGGCAGATCTCAGAAAAACATATCCAGACTGGTGTTTTTTGAAATTATTAATTCATTTAATTATTAATTTATTTCATGTGAAGTATAAAATGGTAAGCTTGAGTCATCCACATCATCAAACGTATTACAGGTACTAATTTTTTTTTTGCAATAGTCATTTTAGAGTCAGAACATGTGACAAAACATCAGTCCACATATCCTACGAGCTATGAAGCCTTTCCCTTATAACTGAGTTAAAAAAAAACCCAACAAAATCTTGAGATAAAGAAGTAGAGAATACTAATTATATTTTAAGTGCAGTTTAATAAACAATAATACAATGAAATATCAGTAGTGAAGAAAGTGCTCAGTATTATTTATAGGTCTAGAGATAAATTTTGTACTTTTATTACCAACCTTTCTATTTTTCCTCCAGTTGTATAATGCTAATAATTCATTGCCAATCCATGTAAACAGAGTCCCGATGAACAGTTTTACTGAGGGGAATGTTCTTGGCAGGGCTTTGTTGACCTGATGTTCTGTGGTTTTGCCTCGTAAAACTAGCAAAGGGCTCTCTGCGTGGAATGTTAATGGGGTGAAGTAATGAATGCAGGATGGGATGTGAGATTTGAACATGCATGAAGTCCTTAGCTGGGGGTTTGGAGGAAATCCTTGCAGACAGTAGCAAAGATAAAAGCATTGGAAATTTTTTTGTTGCTGTTTTAAGCTAGCAGTTGGATCGCTGCTGGAGAAGTGGCTTTGAAGTAAGAATGGAAGAAAGGAATTAAAATTTAAGCTACATAAATTCCTTTGCATTTGGTCTTTGTGAAAGAAGCAAAATTGAGGGTCATACCTTTGGTTTTAACACAATTAAAAAAATTATTCCTATTTCAAAGCGTTCGTATAAATTATGTGCTTTATTTAGTTCTGCAGCAATATAGTATCAAGAAACTTTCTCTAAGAGGAAGGTTGCTTGTGCCATACCTTTGCGTTCTTTTCAGAAGTGCTTTGGGAAACATGTGACTGAACTAATTTCAATTCCTGGAATTTGTAATTGCCCTTGTGGAGAAAATGTATTTGATACTTTGTAGTTCCCAAGGAATGAAGTAGTTGAAATTTTTGTCCAAGTGCAGTGCTCATTACGTAGTTACATTATTCAGCATGACCTGATCTTGAATCTGTTGTTCAGGCAATGAAAACATCTCTGGATGAGCTCTTCATTTCTGTGAGTGATGTTTGCTAATTGAGGGCTCAGATCAGGTCTGGTGAAGCAGGGGTATTTATTTTTGTTACTGTAAAGCTCACTCATAACTGTCAATCAGAGAGTTTTCATCAGAGCACCTCTGTTTAATGAGTTGGTCACTTCATCCTCTCACTACCCTGTGTTCAAGTGCTTCTCCTTTGGAATGACCAACCTGAAGGTCTTCAAGCTCTCTCCATAATATTATGAGATACATGGCAGCAAGAAAGGATGCATATTGTGATTTGGAACAGATAATCCTTGTTTTAGCATGAGGGTTGTATTTTTTTCTCCACAAGATGATTTTTCTTGTTTAGGTACAAATAAGCCACTTACACTAGAATAGGATTTCATAATATGGAATGCCAAGTAGTGATGCTACATAGAAAGGATACAGCTTGTTTTGGGAATAACTTCTGCTCCAAATCTGAGGAAAGAGAAATAAACTAAATATTGACAGTGCAGGAGTATGATAAACTAAAAATTGTGAAAACTGCTTGCTAAGTAATTTTAAAAATAGTCTTAGCTGTCTGATGGTAGATGCGTCAGATTCTGAAACAATTTAAGTTCTAGAGTTGTGTATTGTAATGATTAGAACAATTAGTGAAGAGTGATCAATGTATTCTCCAATACTGGTAATGTTAAAACCAAATATGGGCTTTTTCAGAGGATGTGTTCATGTACAGCCATGTTTGAAGTCTAACTCAGGGCAGGTTTTTTTACACTTAATTTTTAGTAGAATTAATTAGTTAGATGGGTAGGTCTTCACTTACTTTTGTCTCTCACTTAACAAATAGTACTGATAGACTTCTATTACAGAAATCCTATCATGTAAATTAGCAAATATAGAGCCATTACTAGTCTTCCTCAGAGTTTTTTTACTAAGTTATGATGTCTTGAATTCTGTAGTACTTGCTCTTCATTTTGAATTTTAGAAATCAAAGATATATGAAAAAAAATTTAAGGAGTAATATGCAACTTAATGCTTATGATTGTCTTGGACATCGTTTGAAATGTCAAGTACCAGAAAGATATTTAGTGAAGATTAAAATTGCGTCTGGCCCCGCTCTTGCAGGTATTAAGGTGTGCTCTCCATAAGATGCAGTCAAGTATTTTAGTGCTTGTTTCTGATCATTCAAATTCCTTCAAAAAGATGGGGTTTTATCCCCTATTTGATAGCAAAAGATATAAGATTTTTGTTTGTTTGTTTTTTAAATGAAGGCTTGAAATATTTGAACTTTGAGTATGTTGTATGCTAGTCTATGGAACAGTGATGGCACTGCAGTGATGGCACCCAGCTGCCTGTGTCTCCATTGCATAATGCTTTTGTCAGTGTCTGATGAAGATACAGGACTTGGATGAGAACAAGCTGCCTGAAAGCCAGATAACATGAGCTGATGGCAGTGGTTCGAGAGAAGCAGCCGGAGAAACGCTCAGAGGTTGTTATTCTTTGATGAGTTGTAACCAGTCTTAATTTTTGAAGCACAGAAAGTTTACTGACTAGGTTAGTTTTTGGTTTTTCCTCCACCAGAAAAAGGAAAGTGGGCTTGATGAGGCAGCTTTTGCTGACGATGATGAAACTGCATTATAGTTTTGGAAACTGAGTATGTAATGGCAACTCCCAAGTATTGTACAACCAGGTGTTAGAATAGGAAACTAAAAATCAGAGTGTTCTTTTGGTTACTCAGGGATTTTTTAGTTAATTTTCTTTTTTAAACTTGTGTATCTTAAACATGAATAAATTTTCAATCAGTATTTTGTCATCTCTTTTAAATAATTACTCCATATGCTGCTTCATGAAAAGAATAATGATTAAAGATAAAAATTTGAAAGATTATGCTTCACATTTCTTTTAGAAAGATGTATTACTTGGATTATGACAAAACATAAGAAAAATATAAATTGTATAACTTGAATCTTTTATCAAAGAGTCTGATATTTCAGTTTATAAAGTGTAGTTATTTCAAAACAATCTTTGAATGAAAGATGCTGTATGAATAAGACACAAGCAGACAGTATTTACTTATGTATTTACTTCTACTTCACTGGAATGAAAGAAGCAGCTTTACTTTTGATTGGTAAAACATAAACCTTCAGCTAATACTTTTAATATTTTAATATTAAATAATAATATTAAATTGAATGATAGAGCTTGTTGGGGGAGTAGAAGCCTGAAAGCAGAAGTCAGCCAAAAGTTGGTTAATGGCCTATAGTCACATTTAATTCAGTTCTAAGTGTGGTATTTACTCATAAAGCCACTTTGGAAAATCTTAAGTGTTTTGAGGTAAAAGTTGCTCTCATAAAATTTAATAGGTGATTTGAATAATGTCACATCATTTGTGAAAGAAAACCAGCTTACAAATCTGTTTCATGTGGAAAAAAAAATGAGCACAACATGATTGTTGAGCAGTGCTACAATTCCTCCTCTGTGTTCGTCAAGTTTAGGGCTCTTCAGTCATAATCTCCATTGGCATCAGCGTGTGTTTGACCTGCACAAAGTCGTGGGAAGCTTTTAGAAGTCTTTAAGCTCACATATTCTCCTGAGCGCTAGGACTTGGAGAAGACCCAGAGAGTCCATACATATGCACTCCAAGAGTCAGGGATGAATTATTTTCCAAGAAACCAAGTTCTTCAGTTCTTCAGCTGTTCATATCAAGAGCTTTTCTCTAATATTTTTTAACTTTTCAGCAGGATTATTTTATGCCAATACTAGTGAAACTTATATTTGTTTGCTGAAAAGGTCATGAACTTATTAAGATTTCTGGCCAGAAGAGAGCATCAGAAATCTAATGATAGTAGGGGTTGGACGGGTGGCCCAACAAAACCCAATTAGTCTGCATACAATTCCAAGAACCTCATGAAAGGAGTGCTTCCAGTATTTTTTCCTTTACCTTTTTCTACTGTGCTGTCCCCTTCTGCTCCTTTAAGTGCAAGGAGCATGATATTTTTACCTCACGAGTATGATATATGCTTTTTAAAAAGAAAATAGATGCTTTAGAAGGTCTTAAAAGAGAAGTTGGGGCTAGCAAGAAATTTGCAGAAACTGTGAAGTAAAATTACCTCTCAAAAGTAGGAAACATTGAAAATCATCTGAATCCTCAAGCTTCGGGAATTAGAATGGAGTTGTGACAAATATTTCATGTTGCGACTGACGTTTGAAGAGATTTAATGTATTTACATTATTTACATGGACCTGCTCCAACAGGTGATAAGTTATGATTCTTCCATAAATATTTAATCTTAAAATACGGTTTTTAATAATTCCTCATCTGCTTTTCTTTATCCTTTTAGTGAAGAAGAGATTCTATGAAATGTCTTCTAAATATTTGGTTTATTTTTGTTTCTTTTTTTTTTAATACGCTGCAAAGGAAAACATGCAGGAAACTAAAACTGAAACTATTCTTTTTTTAGATTGTCAACATTCAGGGACTCTTCTCACATACTTCATGTTTCACAGAGAAATCAAGTGAAAGCTTAGCCCTAATGTACTGGCTTTTTTCCTTTTATTTATTGGAAAGAGACTAAAATGTCTCTTGAGACAGAGATTATTTCTCTAGCACAGTCCCCTAGTTCAGGAATGAAGTAGAAACAGTTGGATTCTGTGAAGCCATACTCTCCCTTAGTAGTATGTAGCTAATGCTGAAAAGGTCAGCTAGCTGCTGGCTGGCTCACTCTTTCTGGGTTGTTGGTTTGATAACCCAAATCAGTAATAATTTTACATCCTTAAAATGTCAAAGACCTACATCTGTCTTTGCCTGATGAAGAACAGACATTTAAGGCTTTAGGGCTGTCACCACAGTCTCCTTGGATATAATGCTAATTTATTGATTTGTTGGTGGCACAGCTCTTTGACAGTTGTGTCCTTTGTTAACACCTTTCTTATCAAGCTTTGCTTTCTCGGCTGTTTTTTTATTTGTTTCTTCTGTGAGGTCTGGCAAGGAGAAAGTACTTAGGCTTTTTGCTGCTGTGAGGAGGAGTCCGATCAGTAGCTTCAGTGATAGGAGGCTTAGGGCAGTGCTTTAAGTTGGTAACGGGAGAATGAGTTTTGGACAGAGTAAGAAGTTTGTCGTACTTTGCCAAAAATAGAAAGTGATTGCATCCTCATTGAGGACAATGCTAGACATTATTGTCTTGATGGGTCATCTCAGTAATTTTTTAGTTGGTTAATTTGTGCAATTTGTTACTTTTATTTTTGCGTGTGCTTATGCAAGAGCCTAATGGAGGGAGCCCTAAGCACACATGGTAAAATCAACAGTGAAAGGAGAACAATGTGAAAATACAGTTCTCTAGTGGCAGTCTTGCTGTCATAAAGAGAAATGTTTTATGTAACTGAAAGGCTAATTTTTTTTGAGGTGACGAAAAAAGGTGCAATTATCTGGTTGGTGATCCACTAGTGAAATTACTCACTCCAACAGGTCTGTGTCTTGTGCGGAGGACCTTGGAGATGGACACAGTACTCCAGATGGGCTCTCACCAGAGCAAAGCAGCAGAATCAACTCTCTCAGCCTGCTGCCTGCACTGCTTTTGATGCAGCCCAAGCACTTTTTATCCATCTAACTGTCCACCAATCACATCCATCTCTCTCCTATTTAGGGAGAAGGATGTTGTGGGGCTCTGTGTTCAAGGCTTTACATAAGTCCAGATAAATGACATCTGTTGCCCTTCCCTTGTCCACTGATGTAGTCAGCCCGTCATACAAGGCCACCAGGTTGTTCAGGCAGGCCTTGCCCTTAGTGAAGCTGTGCTGTCTGTTGTGAATGACCTCCCCGTCCTCTCTGTGCCTTAGCAGAGCTTCTAGGAGGATCTGTCCCATGATCTTCTCAGGCACAGGAGTGAGGCTGACAGATCAGTAGTAACCGTTGTCCTTCTTTCTACAATGTTTTGCTCTTCCAGTCACCTGGGACTTCACGTGAATTCCATGACTTCTCAAATACCATGGAGAGTGGCTTGGCAACTACATCAGCCCCTTTAGAACTTGGGATTCATGTCACAGGTTCACAGGTTATTCTGAGTTGGAAGGGACCCACAGGATCATCTAGTCCAACTTCCAAGCGAACGCCCACCCAGGGATCAGGCCCACAAGTGTGGAACCACGGGCACCACACTCCATCCATCCAAGCCTCCCGCCATCTAGACCATGTCACTGAGCTCCTCATCCAGTCTTCTCTTAAACACCTCCAGGGATGGCAACTCCACCACCTCCCTGTGCAGACCATTCCACTGAGAGATCACTCTCTCTGTGAAAAACCTCTTCCTAACATCCAGTCTAAACCTCCCCTGGTGTAGCTTAAGGCCATGTCCTCTTGTTCGGGTGTCGTCAGCCTGAGAGAAGAGATTCACACCCACCTGACTGCAATCTCCCTTCAGGTAGTTGTAAACAGCAATCAGGTCACCTCTGAGCCTCCTCTTCTCCAGGCTGAGCATGTCATAAGGACCCATAGACTTATGTACATTCAGGTTATAAAATGTATATGATTTTGTTTATTAGATTTATAATGAAAGGTACGATACCTGATTACATTAATGCATCAGGCTACTTTTCCTGACAGCAGCTTTTATTGGAAAAGGATGGGCATGATGAACACAACTTATCTCTTCTAAATTTGAATTTGATGACGGGAAGTATAAACCCTCACCCTGCTTTGCCTCAAGTAACAATGATGACAGATTCTCAGTTGTAACAGTATTACTGGAAGGCACTGTTACAACCTGCAAAGGGATTTCAGACTTGTCATCTGTTGTTTTGCTGAATTTTTAATAGATCCTTGGCTGCATTTTATTGCTCTGAAGGTTAATTCATAGTGATGATAGAAAACTCAACAATTATTAACTCATGTTTGTGTAAACCTATACATGTTTCTCAGTCAACAAATGTTTCATGAAGTTGCAACTAGTAAATATTTTTTGATACTAATAGTATTAGAAAGCTTTATTTTAGAATATGGAAGATACCTAAGCTAAAGCGTTTGTTTTATCTGCTGCCAGAAGATGTACAAATGGCAAAAAAGTTGTCTTTGAAATGTCGAAGACCATTCAAACTCCCAAGTGTATTTCATTTATTACTTTATTCTTATGTTGTTATTTTTTGCATTGGATTTCCTAACCCCATTGAAACTCCTACTCAAAACCTCTTCTTTTGTGAACCTGTCAGCTCACACAGAAGCAAGGGTTGGAAAAGGGCTTATTAGGTGACCCAGTCAGCCTTGCTGCTGGTGTCGTGAGGAGAAGGCAGGAAAGAGGCATGTTTTAGTTTGCTCTGATATGTTTTCAAGTAACTACTGATGCACTCAGAGTAAAGTCCAACAGTCACCTGTGTTTTCTGCAAAGTACTATTGGACTTGGTCCATGCAACCATGATGTTTCAAACATCACATTATGAAAAAAAGCTTTATTTTTTTATACTGGATCTGAGATCTTTAGAAGAAACTAAATGCTGATTGTAAGAAGCCAGTATCTGTGTCTTAAGATATAGATAATGTATAGGCAATGCATATGCATAAATTTGGGGTTCTAAGGTTGGAAAGCTTCTTGTCCATTCATGGTATCAGAAGATACAGAAACAGTGTCTTACAGCTGCTTTATACTGCTTTGGCTAAGATGATAGCCAACCTAACTGCAAAAACATAATAAATAAAGCAATCTGAGGTGCCCAGGAAGAAAATCAAGCCTAAATAAATAAATGACATAATTATCTCACATGAATAATAGATTTCAGCTGTAAAATTGAAGCCTGTAAAGGCTCTGCAGTACAGATAAAGGGTAATGCAATCTGAACTGGTAGTTTGATGCAAGTGAAATCTTTTCATGGCTTTTTGGGATGTATGTAATTGTTTAACTATGTAATAAAAAACAGGTGGATACCAGACTGATTTAATGGGGGATAGGGAGGAAGTAGGTGAGACAAGGAGTTTGACCAAGGACGTATACACCCATATGTATGGACATATACAAATATGTATATAGAAATGCTTTTTTTTCTCTATCCTGAAATTTATATTAAAAATTTCATTATAAGAGAATAGACAAGTCAGTATCTAATACCGTAGTTTTGTTGTTGGGCTTAGATGATGGGATTAGTTGTCAGTGAAAAGGTGATGCTCTCGTTACTCTGAATATTGCAGGTGCTGTGGTTAGGAGCACATAGGTTACATCCCATTGTCAGTGTCAGAATAGTCCTAGGTTGGCTTAAATGCATGTGTGGCCTGATTGGATAATTAACAAAATTAAAGATATCCCATAGTGTGATCCTATCCCATTGAGACAGTGGGAACCAACCCTCCATGTCTTTTAAAATAAATATGGGCATCTGACAAGGATCAGAGGCAAAAAATCACTCCATGTTCCACTTGACTTAGGCAGTAAATTTTCAAATAGCCTGATTTACAGCCTGTGGATTTCAGGAATGATTTATTTGCTTCAATGTGCTTACAGTGGTTGTTAAACTCTGAATATGATGTCTTTTAGGTAACAGGAAGTTTTTCAGCCCAGTTGGGAAAAGTGGGTAATATAGTTCATCTTTTTCTCTCCCATTCCTCCCCCGCCCCATTTTATTTTGTTTATTTGCTTTGGGGTGGTAGTTTGGGTTTTTTTTTTACTTTTTCTTTCCTAGTCTTGGGAACAGTTGCTAACAGAAGCTCAAGAACAGTACCTGGAAACTGTTACTACATTGTTCTGTTACTTTAAGGAGAGCACAATATGTTCTTCATTTAGGTGGAGAAGTTAGCAGCCCTCAGTTTTTACCAGGAACCCCATACACACACAAGGATTAATATGTATTGAGATTTCTTTCCTTTCAATATGAACTTGTGCACCAGGGATGTTTCATGTTTGCTTTTCAAAACCCAAACCTTTCAGCACGTCTTTTCGCAAGTAAAATTAGAATTACTAGTGTCAAATCCAAAATTTTGGTCTGAGAAATCCTGATTGAATGGGACAAACAAATGTCTGGGGAAAGAATTTTATCTGATTCGGTAGCTCTGTAGTATCTCTGTGGGTATTCTGGTCAGAAGTGCAATTAAGGCTGTTGTTAGCATTCTCTCTCTTTGTACAGGTTCTTAACATTAACAACCAAGGTCCTTCTCAAATGGCCAGAAAAATCCATCTGCCTTAAGAGGAAACTCCCTGTTAGTTCCAAATTATGAAGAAAGCTGATATCTTTGCAGCCATAAAGTCAACTTCATGTGTAATGGACCCCACAATTCCCCAGCTGTCAGCTGGCGTGATAGCTATCAGCATGATCACTAGACACGCTCTGTGGCTCTGACCCTTTTCTGCCCTTTATATAGCAAAGTGTCTTCTGTGAGCTAATGATCAGACACAAATAATAAGGTTTTCCTTTCCTTACCCCAGAAAACTACTTCAAGATTGCCATTCTCTCGGAAGTGAGGGTGATCTTTAGTCGTAATACAGGCCCTGCTTGCTTCAAGAGCAACAGAGCTCTTCACTGCTGCTTTGTAGACTGCAAGTGAAGTGTTGCTTGGCCAGTTACTTCAGAAGTGACATCAGACCACTGAGCCTTAAAAATTACTAGGTGACCCCAATATATTTATAGATGTGTTAAAAGTTTTCTCTCATCCTGTTAGCCATTTTCATTTTTTCAGACTTTTGAAATTAGTTTGCATCATAATCATTGGATAACACAGCCAATTGTAGTTATTTTTGTAGTGTGGTAAGAAATTAAGTAGTTCTCTGCTCGTTTTCCTTTTAATTTATTGCAGACATCACAGACATTCTGGTAAGTCCTTACTAAAAAGAAAAAGTAAGCAAATATTAGCTGTCATTGTCATCAAGTATGATTTGACTTTCTGTGGGAACTGAATTACATCTAATGAATTGTGGTACTGTGTGTCATTTTGCAGACCTCATTAGAATTTTTCAAATGGCTGTTTCTAACTTTGTCTTCTGAATTCTTGTGTAGAGAACTAAGTTATTATGGTTTGCGAAGTGGCTGGAAGCTCAGCAGGCACATCTTGTGGATACCAAAATGTTTTGTGCAATTGTTCCAGATTTGAATCACCTACTGTATTGCTTTGGACAGTGGTCTGCATATTTTGCAGTGTAGTGGGACTTCAGTGGTGTTCGACTCCTGAGGTTAAATGAGTATTTACAAATAACTGTGATTTTGTTTCGCAGAATTATTCTTAAACTCAGATTTTTATTTTTTATTTTACCATTCAAAGTAATCTTATTTTCAGTCACTTTCCTGTTACCCTCTGCTGTGTTGGTTTTGTGAGAACAAACAAGAAAAAGCTGTGAATAATTGAATGAATGGTTGAGAGATGTTTACGAATGGTGGCCGGATGAGCTGCAGGAGAGGATGGAGGAGATTGCAAAGTGAAGAAATGAGGAAGTTGGCCTTGGGAAATGCAGAATGAGGGTGAAATAAGTTTGCCTTCATTGAAGGGTAATAATTTTGATTGGGGTTTTTTTCTGCATTAGGTAATCTTCAACACAAAAGAAACTTTGTATCTTTTCCTTACCTGCATTGCAACTTTTGTTTAACTAGTGGGTTTTCCAAAATCTGAGTGGTACAAAGCCTGCTGCATCTCAGAGGGCCTGTTTTCACACAGGTGCATGCCTCAACCCTTTTGCCACAAGAGGTAGAAAACTGTTGTGTTGGGAAGGTCAGAAAGTTGTTTGGGGGACTGTAATGGTAAGTTTCAGTGAGGGGATCAGGGTAGTGATCACTGTATGTTTGGCATACTTTCTGGGGTTTGATTTTTGCTGGGGGATTTTCTGTGGAACATTGGAAACATTTATGCTTCCATAGCTCATTCCTGCTCTCTCTCTTCTAATAAATCATGGAGCTGGTTGCTGTGTTTCTACAGCCGTTCACCTAGCAATAAATGTCTTCTTCCCTGTAGATAACCAGTATATTCAGGAAGCCATTGAATAATTGGTGGTGACTTAATCTGGTTTTGTGGAAAGGTTGGGGAAGAACTGGGCTTTTTTCAGAGACACAGATGATGGTATTTTCTTGTAGCTTGTTTGGGAAAGTCTGCCTGATGGTTATGGGATGAATGAAAGAACATTCATCTGTGAGTGTGGCAAGGCAGTTGATTCAGGCCAACATCAGTTCAGTGGAGAAGCTGCTGCTCTCAATGTCCAGGCAGAGGTTATCCTACTGAGATTCCAGCTACTCCATGGAGGGGGAAGACAGCTGACCTGGTAGAATAATTTACATTGAGATAAAGTTCTTCTAGTCCAGGAAGTGTTACTCTGGTGACAATCCATAATAGCTATTTTAGCATCTTGCTTCTTTGAACACTGTGGACAAGTGAGTTCCTCCCCATCTGCTGCCTCTCTTGTGACTGTGCTGCATTGTACATATGGCTTTAGATTGAGTAACTACAATGCAAAATAATAGCAGACTATTGACATGGGCTATTAAATACACCAACTAATAGACCTTGGCTCTGGATGAGATTTTTTGGTATTGTATTGAGAACCTTGTCTTTCAGGGTTTGTCTGTGAACAAATTAATTAAGGCGACTGCTTTAGGGTGTTTTTTTTCTTTAACATTACTGCCCCCATATGGATATAGTCAGAATGTACAGTGGAGCTAGGGAGGGCATTTTGTATATAAAGCAGTTTTAAATTCTTTTTTTGTCAACTCTGAGCTCTTACAGTTCAACATACTTTTACTTGCTTGGTAATCAAGCATAACAATGTATGGCAAGGTAGGTGCTAATGCTCTTATAGAAATAACTTGAAAAGCAATGCACTTCTAAAGTAATTATAACTCATAATTTTGCAAATGCACCTGCAGTCAACAGGTTTTCTGGAAATTCATCTTACTGCTGAATAGAGATTCAAGCACTTAAACCTTCTTTATAAATGAATTTTTGTGTAAGTGTATCTGGAAACTTTTAAAATCTATTTCAATATTGTGAAAATAAACTTCAACATGTTATCTCTAACTTTTGAAAAAAGTCATATAGCTGGTAGTTGCAACTGAGTTAAAGGTAACTTTTGTAAAAGCTCAGCATGGTAACCTGGAAGAAATGCTTCTTCCCATTTAGTTTATGTAACTGTCACTAAAGCTGATTTTACTGCCAGAATGCATTGGTTTCTGTGAATATGTGCTAAAAACCAAGATAACTTGTTTTTCCCCCTATACTTTTGTGTGGCTCACAAGGTAGCGCTAAGTTTTCAGTCTTGAATGAGTTGGATTTGAAGTTTATTTTTAACAAGCCCCATGCAGTAAAATCCAAAAAGAAGGAATTAATAAAGATTTGCTATTGCCACAGCAGCATTTTTTTTAAATGGCCATTTCCAGGCAACTAGGGGAACAGTTAAAACTTTTTCAAAATCATTTATAGTGTTACGGGCCAAGTTGAATGTTCTTTATTTATTCCAAGTAGCTCATTCAGTGAATTCTTTGAATGTCCCAAAGGACTCTGTGTGGAAGGGATGTTTATGAGTACAAAGTCAGTGTTACACTTACACTATATGCTTACTTAATGCCAGTTTGTTTTAAACACACTGATATGTGTTATCATTTGCAACATCAAATTTATTCTGCACAAAGTGACAACACTTAGTAATCTGTTAAATGTAATCAAGAATGGTTTGATTTTTTTTCATGGAAGTCTACTTTTTTGTTTCTTCGGCATTTTGAGATCTTTAATGTGGTACCAAACAATAATTTTTGCTGCATGCTGCAGTATTTTCCCAACTGTTTGACCTCTAGGAAGTCTTTTCATTCTCTTCAGCTGTACATGTGTAATTTGATAAAACTAATTTTTCAGATGAAGAGACATTATCTTGCTTCTGAAGGGTGAATTTATTTTGGATAGTGTTCGTTCATTGTCTATAGAAGGAATGGAGAATGTGTAGGCATTTACAACAACTTTTATACCTAAAGTAAACTCTTGTAAATACTTACATTTTCAGTAACTAATTTATTTTTAAGATTTATTGCAAGATTGAGGCTTTCATTTTCCATATTGGAATTGTGGGTTCGATCCCTGTGTGGGCGTTCTCTTGCGAGTTGGACTGGATGGTCCTTATGGGTCCCTTCCAACTTGGAATATCCTGTGATGTGTAAACTGACCCAAAATGACATAAATACAAAATGAAAAAGGACCTACAAATGTCCCATTATTATAAGACTAGCAGGCTCTGCGTGGTTATCTGTTAGCAAGAGGAGTGTTTGTTCTCTGTGGTAATTTTTAGCAATTTGCCTTCCAAACAGGCAGTTCTCCAAAGTGGCGCAGATCAGCAAGGCATGTGCATGACAGCGTACACGGCTTTGCACTGTGATGAACACAAGAAGAATGGAAACGTTTTTGAGCTCAGCAACATATCGTTATTCATGCCCCTAATAAGCTATTGATAATTAGAATATCATGTGGATTAGCAGGAGTGATAGTATTTTAGGAAAGAAATTAGATTAAAGGAATGTTTACTTCTGACCCCACTTTGCAGCCAGATAAGATTTAAAGTAATGTTCAATAGTAATGCATCTGCTGCTCTTCTGTGCCTTTTAGGGCAGATGCAAAAGCCCATTGCAGAGGAGATAGCAATAAAATGACTACAGAGAAAAATTAGCTGACATAGAAAGGAGTGGAAGAACAGCTGCTGAAGTGGAGCTGAGTGACACATTTCTTGTCTTGTGCCTAACGTTCCTCAGGAGAAAAAGAGAGATCCACATGGTTGAAGTTAACTGGTTGTTCTGCAACACCACTCCAGTGAATCTCTGAAGTGAGAATCCAACATATATATAAGTTTCTTGTCCTATTACCATAACATTTTTTAGCGGAATAAAAAAAAAAAAAGCAAAACCCACTATCTTAAAGCTTTGCTCACTTTCGCTGTTTCTGCATTTCTTTTAATTTATATTCTATTTAATTTGTTCATCTAAAGAATATATTTGAAAGGCTGTTTTCACATTTGACTTATCGCATCAAATGTATGCAAGACAGCAAGCAAGTCTCCTTTCTTGATAATTGTTGTTTAAATTTCAAGTAGAAATAATGCAGACCTAGTAGGAGCTTTATAGATGATAATTATTTCCTGTGTGAGACCTATATATAATGATTTCTGTAAAACTTCAGTTGCCAAAATTGAGTTTCAAATCAGATTACATTATTTGTCACTCTGTAACAGTAAATGGTACCTTCAAAAAATAAACTGTATTACAGGTTCAGAAAACTCAGCAGAATTAAGAGAGAAAACCAAAAGAGTAGATGTAGGACAACACGTTTGTAAGAGTATATAGAGTATGCCAATGGGTCAAAAGGGAAAAGATTGCATATATTTGAGGGACTGACTACATTTGAAGAAAAAACAAACAAACATGCCAATGAGAATAAAGATATTTGTTGTCTTTGGAATAATATAAAGTTGCAAAAGGAGATGAGACAGATAGAAGGAAGCTGTTGGATAACAGAATGGATGGAAGGCAAATGAAGAGCTCAGAATAAGTTTGGTTGATGATAATAAGATACAAAACATAAGTGATTATATCAGTATATAGAAAACTTAAATCAGTTGTGTCTTAAGAGTACATTTTTAAGCTTTGATTTGTGGAATTGAACCTGTTGATGTTGCCATACAGTTACATACTTTGGGTGGTTTTTGGATATTTGGTTTCCTCTGAGAACAGCAATATTGCAGAAGTTTCCTGTGCTACCGTTTTCCATTGTTTCTCCTGAACTTGTCAAAGGACCAGAAGATAGTCTGCTATAGTGCAGCTAGTCTACTGCACTCAGTTCATTTCAGTTGTATTACTCGACCATGTTCTTGTGGGAACCTGCCATGTGCTTGTGGGAAATCTCTTATATAATTTCAGAAGAGAAACAAAAAGCCTCCCAAGCAAACAAGAAAACACACACCTCTTCTGTTGTCTCGTGCTCTAAAACTGCACAGTGTGCGACTGTGTTCTTTAGTGTCAGCAGAGCACTGACAGCTTCCAGCTGGTGCATCAGACAAGGTGTGTGCTGGTGCCTTTTTGTCCCCAAATGCAGGTAAGATTTTTTTTTTTCACTTCAACGAAGTAAATGTTGTAGCAGTAAGCTCACAGCAGAATACAAATACATGCGGATTGAATGTTCTCCTTTGTAATTCACCAACGGAGGTGAGTGTCCTCCTCCTTTCTTTTGAGCTTCTGTAGGGCCACTGCAGGGTCCATTTATCTGCCCATGTAACCCAGATAAATTTGACCTGAATCACCAGAGGGCACTGCTGGGTCTCTTTAGGGGGCCATACTGTCAGTCTGTGCCTGGAATGAAGCTGATGATTATAGAGGAAGCTGTATTTTTAATAACTTACTCTCCGATAATACCTTTTTTCCATCTTGACCCAATAGAAGATCTAGAAAGAAAATTCTAAACGATGGATCTGCTGACTTGTGTGAGTTTCTTCTGCCCTCCATCCCTTCCCTTTTACCATGGCAGCCAGTCTCTTGCATTCCTTCTTCAGGCACCTGGGGTATAATTCAAAGGCTATCAGGATCCACAGTATCCTTGTAATTAATAAACCACACTCTTCTCTGTGTCAGCAAAATGCTTCCATTGGACAATATGAAAATTGGTTTGCCTGTAAAAATGAATATATCAGTAAAGGGAGACTATAGCTTCTCTTAGTATTTCTAATCCAATTTATAATTTTATGCTGTATGCTCACTTTGTAATGATAGAATAATGAAGGAAGGGCTCTTCACAAAAGTCTATCTGCTTGAGTCTTTAGCTTAGAGAACACCTACTGATATTTTGAACTACTGGAAAATACTTAAAAGACATTCAGAAGTGTAGGTTGCTTCTGAATGTGGCAGTAGTGATAGGAAAGTGAAACTGGATGTCATAAAGATGTACTTTACATTTGAACTTTATTATTTAACTCTGCTATATTGAAGCTTGAGTACCATAAAGTTTGTGGCTAGACTAAATTATTTTTTCTAATTCACATTGAGATCTCTAACATGGTAGAATCCTTGCATATCCTGTGGAAATTCCTTTGCCTCTTCCCTTCCCTAGTTGGAAGTAGTGCTGGTTTTGGGGTTATCTGCCACAGGCGCTTTCCAGGTGGTGCATCAGTTGTGTGTTAGCACAAGGTGGCTGCTGGTCCTTGAGAGGGGAGGAGTGTGCAGAATTAGTCCGTGCCGTCCAGCATTCCCTGAGAGAGCTGGGGGATTGTGAGTTGAGGGCAGAGGTAGTCTGTCTGGGAGGATGGGGTAGTTCTGCTGGAAAGTGCTGGGAGCTGTGTGTATTAGTTCTTCAAGTGCCATCCAGGGGGGTTCTCATCCCTTTCCTGAATGTGACAGGCTTGTCAAAAGAGTCTTTGCTAAGGCTGGTGGAGTCAGTCTGCATATCCAGTGAGAATCAGCATAGGTATATAATTTTGGAGAAGTGTTTTATATAGAAAGTTTGTAGAATGTATTATGAGGAGTTAAAGCTGTGTGGTTTTGTGATATTGGGAAGAAACTGTTAATGGTTGTTTATTGGCAGGATAATACAAGATTGAATTGATTTCTGAATTTTTATCAGTAAATAGTCATCTATTTGTAAATAATGGATGATTTATCCCTATACTGTTGTTCTAATAATCACAATGATTCATAGTATAAAATGTGCTGCACATGAAATATCTGTTGTTCAAAACCTCAGCTCTGAAACACTGTCTTTTTTCAGTGCCTGTAATTTCTTCACTGGCCACTACAGCTGAAGAGTATAAGATACGGGAACAGCTACAAAAAATGAGATTAGATCCACAGATGATCTATTCATTAATTTGCTTTATTCCGCTTAAGTGAAAAAGTCATATCTAATGAAGAAATATACAGTAGGTTCTTTGATGTTAAAAGTGCTCATCTTTCATGTTCAAGAACTCTTTCTTAACCTTGATTTTTGAGCACAACTAGTATTCGTTACATTATGGTCTGACCAAAAAATAGATGTTTTAAACAGAATTTTTTTAACTGTTTTTAACTTTTTCTACCTCACTGCTGAGGCAGGAGACTTACAACTTTCATACATTGTAATGTTTTATTTTTAAAAATATTTGACTTGTTTGTAGCCTATTAATAAACACGCAGGATAGATATGGAAATGTCACAGTTTAAACAAGGCTAATCTTGCCCTCCATGTTTGCCTTAGGTTTTCGTCCTCACCTTCTTTTGAAATTGGATACATTTACTTACTGCATTTCTCACAACTGAGTTTCATTCACATTTAAACTGTTTTTGTGTTTTCTTTCACTCTTTCTGTACTCCTGCGATTGAATTAAAGTATCATTGTATTTATTTTTTATCAGTATGGGAATTATTTCAAATACAGAACATCTTTTTCTTAAGGTCTAGGAGTTCTAATAAAATTCAGGTTTAGCCTGTTTTAATCAGAAGCATTCATTGAACTCTGTTATCCTGTTCCTGTGTAGCTGGGTGACAAAGGAGAAGAGCTGGGTAATTATATATTAAAAAATACACATACTTTAGGCTGTTAAATGATCTCTCTTGTCAGTTTGTAAAAATTCTGTGAACTGTTAAAGCAGAAAATCAGAATTCAGCTTGTGATGAAGATTTGCTGTGGTGCAGGAGGATGTTCTGAGTTGTGTGGTTGTGTGAAAAGGATTTATGTAGAATTTGGCATATAATCATCTGTGTTAGGGTATGTAAGGGTACTTGGGACAGGTGTATTTAATGAAGTAACTGAGGGTGGCGTCAGGTCTTCTGAGGTGTGAAAGATGCAGACACTAATGTGTTTTTGTTGGGTTTAGTTTGGGTTTTTTTCAAGGCATAGTGCAAACACAACTGGATTGATAGGAATAAAAGTTGTTTTCAATAAATTAAGGAGGCAGTTGAGTCAGTTACTGTGTAAAACCAACTTGGATGTTCCTAGCTGTGAAGGACATGAAAATATTTTCAGACAAATTCTCTGGTTCATAAGAGAAAATGAAGATTCTTTTATTTGCATATATGTACCTGTAAAATAAGAACATTAAATTAGAAATTTCCAAGGTCTTCACTATTCAGCTGCTTTTGTCTTGTATTGGAATGACCTAAGTACGCAGAATTATTTGGGGCTATCTTGTCAGTTGGACACTATTTCACATACAGCTTGTCACTCTGGAGATAGCTGAGCATATATTAATGTTTACAGAATATTTATACCTTTGGACTTGGTATAAACATGCATAAAAGGAGAAAGCAGCTATGCAGTGGTAGTAAGAAAGCAGATAAAGTTTATTCCCAGTAAAATTAGTGGTATGGTAAGGAGCAGGAAGTAACTGAAACACATCAGGTATGATACTCTTCCTTTTGTTAGCACTGTGTATCAAACTCTTGTTCTCCTAAACTCATGACTCAATGAAACTTTAAAATCACTTAGTACATGAACTAAGAGTTTTGGTTAGAATGACGACTGCATAGTTGAAGTGCTTATATATCAGCCACTTAAACAGCTTTTAAATGTTCTCACCAGTTCTCCCCCACTCAAAATCCCAACCCAAATGCCAAGTATCCACTTAGTATCACAAAACATAAAGCTGTAAACAGGCACAGGACTTCATAAACATCTGTATTTTATTCCAGAATTCTGGTTTCTACAGGCAGTGTTACAATCGTAATAAAGGACTGTGAGGTTAATGAGCTGGGGAAGAAGCAGCTGCTCAGAATTATTTCCCTTAATAACAAGAAACGATGAGGTAGATTTTTTCTCTAGATTTTTTCCTCTTCCAGGTACAGAAATTCCATAGCATGCTTACTGTTACGTTCACCTCTTGGTTTTAGAACTGGCACCTCTCCAGCCCCAGCGCAGAAGTTCAGCTCTGACATATCTGGATTAGCAAACGATTTGTTTAGCCAGTGCTATGGTTACGTGGTAGGGACCACAGAGGGCCCCAACATGTGGTGTCAGGCAGAAAATTTAAAATTGCATGGCTATAAGTGAATGTCCCTTTTAACGTTTGATTGCTTAGAACGCTCTTCAGTTATTTTCTTTATTTATGTTGTTTTTACCTGGTTGGATTTCTTTTTTATTATAGTTTTGGTAATCTGACTTGTGCACTAACAAACGCAGGAAAGTGTGGTCTAAATACTTTGTAGCAGGTATGGTTTTTGCTGATCTGTAAAATATGATGCAAGAGCACATACTGCTCTTTTGGAGCACATCCCCAAAAGATCTGCTCCGAAAATTAGTATTCTGAAGACAACATGATATATTGTTGGCCATCTGCAGCAATATTTGCTTTCTAAATAATCTCAGGGTTCTTAGAGTGCTTGTGCAGATGTTTTATACAGTTTACTTAACACTTTTTGCTAAAAATCTTAAATGAGATTTGCAAAATCATAAAGCTGCAATGTTCAGCTTACTGCCAAAATAATGCTAAAGGTTACATGTTTCTGTTTATTTGTAACATCTCTCTCAGAAGACACTGTAAAAATGCGAAAGCTGGTTTCACTTACAAATCAGTTTTTCAAGGCAACATATTTAAAAACTCCCGCTGTGACCTAAATGTATGACAGCAGCTTTCTGCACTTCTACTAGTTAAGAGATGCAGTTTTGTAATTTTCTTTACCTGTGATTTTCCAGTGCCCATATTGGAAAAGTTTATGTGCTTTTTAAAAACAGCAACAACAATAATAATGATTTTCTTTTAAATAATAGCCAACTAGATAGTGGTGTTGATACTTTGACTAAGGAGAACCATTCACTCAAGGCCAAAAGTGAAAGTAAAATTCCTGCTCTCTCTCTAGCTAAGCAGTGATTTAAAACACTGACTGAACTAAACAACATTTTTGCTTTATTAATCAAAATGTATGTAATCAGTTAAATTTTATCTTGTTTCCATTTCTTTTAAAAAGCTTAGCACTGATGGAAGAGGTTAAAAAATTAACTTGAAAATAGGTATATTTATGTAATACAACGAATGCACCTTAATATATATTAAGCATAGTTAATGTAATACAGATTTTCTGTAATTCAGAAATATTAGTTAGCCTGTCTTAGATCCACATGAGTGAGAAGATACCAGTCGTAAGTCTTGACACCATTTAAGAACGCACATTTCAGCCTAAAAGAAAGTGAGTTTATTATACTAGGTGTTGCAGTTTCTTGGGTGCATCGTGTTTAGGTCTTCTGAATCGTTATAATCATTTGTCTTAACAGCTGACCTTAATTGTGTGTTCCAAGCTTACAAACGTGCTGATATTGATACTAAACGATGCAGTAATTTTGAAACAAATAGTGTTAAATAATTCTCTCCCTGTTCACTGCTGGTAGAAATGAACTGCACAAACTTCAGCTTTGTAGTTTGGGGCATTAATTTCTGATGTGAAAAGGCAATTACTTTTTATGCTTGCTACATTAGAGGCTCACAGCATAGTTTCAGGCAGAAAAAAAAAAAGCAACCTTTAAAATAAGCTAGTTTGACAATCTGGAAATGTTTATTGATATTCTGAATATTATCTTTCAATGATTTTTTTAATAATACTTGACAGAATTTATACCCTCTTGTGCCATGAATTTAAACATCACCCTTAACTTAGTCCTCAAATTTTTTTTCCTGCTTCATGCCTTGTAAAGATATGTTTTTATTATTAGTCTACTGGTGATCCTGGTAACAAGCATTAGATTATTGAGAAAAGTTACTTCAGAAATTCAAAATTTTTGTTAAATTTACCCAGGACCCCTTATCTCTGTGAATTGGAAGAATATTTCAGTTTCAGAAAATATTTTAAAATACTCAAAATTGCCCTCAGTCACAAAGGCAGGAGGATCAGCAGTTTTCTCCAGTATTGCTCATGTCGGTGCTTTGTGTTGGATGCCTACTTTTCTACCATTTTTAATATTAATTGGTTTGTTGCTGTAAAAGAGCTGTGGTGGGCTTTCCCTTGCCCAGTTAAGATTCTTCTTTAATCTATCTCTGTAACATTCATAGTGACAATCACCATTGTTTGCAGAGTCTGAATTGCTGTATGTTTCTAGTAGCATAAATCCTGGTTTAAGAAATTACCAAATTATAATAAGACCTCTCATATCAATTCTTCATTGTAGTCTGTGCATATGAAGGCATTCTGGAACGGGATAAAACTGATACCAGTAAAGACACAATTATATATTTTATGTAGAGATGACTGAATCTGTGATTAATAGATTAATTATTTATTTTTAGATCTTGTATATTCACAAGAAGATTGTATGATGAAGAGCTTATTTATTCTGCTGAGTTTACTAGCTGTTAGCGAAGGAACAGAGAAAGCAAGCTATCCAGATTGCACTATGTTCATTCAATATGCTCACGTGTAAATTCAGTCAGAATGCAGGCAATTTCACACTGTGCCGTACAGAGCATTTTCTCGTGGTATTTCCGCTGTGAGGGAATTTTTTCAGTTAGTAATGTAGCATATACAGTCGGCCCTCTTGCACTTCGCGCCCCCCATATTGCAGCTTCAGATCTTAGCAGTATGATTTTTTAGCGATGAAGGAGGCCTGTTTTCGCAAGTGTGCATGCATGACCTGCCACCGCTGTCGTGGCAGCGTGGCCGCCAGCAGTGGTGGCAGCACGGGTGGTGGCGGCGCAAGCAGCAGCGGCAGCACGGCCGCCATTCAGAGTGGAAGTAGGACTTGGCGGACCCCAATTAAGACCGCGAGTCAGGATATAGGAGACCTGACTGTATCTTGAAAAGAACTTACAATATGTAATGTAATATGTAATGTAGTTAACCTGAAATCTTTGTTCTGGAATCTCTTGAAACTACAATACATTCCAAAGGCTTTCTGAAGCTGATTCTAGATGTGGATAGAATTATTTCCTTATTTGAGATTTCGATTGGTGCATGCCTGTTGATCTCTTGGTACAATCGTTTCAGTGTATGTGGAGATGTTTATCTATTCTCCCTCCTTTCTTACATGTAGATTTCAAAAGTTGAGGAAGGCAGGCGTAAGTCTGTCAGGATGGTACTGTAAATCTCAAAATTAAGTTATCTTTAATGGATTTGTTGAAGTTTAGTCAAATTTGGAGTTAAAGTTATAATGTTATAAAGTTTACCTCTA
>WEKX01024058.1:249-11123 GCA_013390025.1 Pitta sordida | reverse complement strand
AAATATTTTAAACAAAAAATAAATACTATAGATTATTATATTTAATATTTGTATAAAGTATAAATCCAAACTTTAGACTGTAGACTCATATTACAATTTGCTTATAGGCAAATCATATCCACTAAGGAAAATCAAGACACATACTTTTTTTGTTATTATATTCAGGACCACCAGTAAACCACAGAGCATAGCCACACTGTTCACACATGAAGGCTTATCCAATGCAGAAGTAAGGAACAGGTAAATCCAACAGATCTACCAGATCTAGTACTGACCCTTCCTTCTCAGTGAAAATGAAAAATTTATGGTTATTTCTTCCCTTTTCACAGGAGATTCTTTAGTATGGATATAAATCCATCTATAAAAATATTAATAATTCCATTACTATGTATTATTATAGTCATTGTCATTCTTACACATTACTTGAATTACAATGCTATTTCAAGAATATTAACAGACTTACAAAATCATAAAAATATTTTTTTTATCTTCAGTAAATTGAAACTGGGCTTCTTTATACCGTTACAGTATATGCAGAGCTTTGTCACTGTGAAGAAGAAGAGTATCATTCCACATGAATGGGTAACCAGCTTGAACATATCATACACCCCAGAAGCCAAGCTCCAAGGTTGCCTTATGAGGTACACCAGACCTTGCCATAAAGCTCTACTCACTGCTCCCATTTTAGTGAAAGAAACAATTGAGGCCTTTGATCTCTGCAGGAAGCATCAGAATCAAAAAAAGGCAGACCTTAAACATTTTCTACAGTTCCTCCTATCCAGACATCAAAAAGCTAGAAATCACAAGTAGAAACAACGTAGTGTTTTCAAATGGGGAAGAAGGTCATTTCTATGAATGTAGTAGTTTTCATGAAAAAAGGCAGGGACTAAACCCGCGTACTTTCCTCTTTGGATTTGGTCTTTCTAGTTTATCAATCCTGCATAAAACAGTTGCATAGCACTAAGAAAGGAGTAAAGCTTAAATGTCTGTTTTCATTAAAGCCAGGTCATTGAAATCCCTGTATCATATTCAAAGATGTGCAGATAAACAATTTCACATACTCTTCTACTTCCAAAGAAAAGGAAGTCTAAAAATTAGGGCTTGTTTACTGTACTTAGTATCCAACATATAAGTAGTATAAAAGAACTAACAGAAAAATGATTCAATATTCTATAGCAGAGGTGGGAAAGGGGTGGGGAGGAGAGTGAGGGAAAAAATTCCCCTCAAAATAAATCTCAAAACTCACTAAGACCGTTTCTTCAGAGAAGCCTGTCTGGAATCATCCTATTAATGGACTTCCATGTAGGCATACACACATATACTCACACTGTTTCTGACATGTAATTTCTCACTCATTTTAAAGTCGAAAGACCTAGCCATTGTTCAAATTTTTTTAAACAACATAGAATAGAAGTGCATTTAAAACGTAAATGGGTAATATTTTTCATCTGACTTATTGATGTGATGGATACAGAGAAAAGATACAGATTTCTTACATACAAGACTTAAAATTCCGTTTTATTTCAAAATTGAAAGGCAGTCATGTCATATGCTAGTACCTGAGACAGCTAATTCCTGTGTCCTGATATTTATATCGTTACATAATTTACATCACTAGAAGGTGTCCAACACAATGTAACAACATAGCACAAGCTTGACTTGATTGGAAAGTTATCATCTTTTCTGCAGAAGAAAACAAAAGCCCTCAAGTAAGACCTTTATAGGATAAAAACATATTGATATTAAATAAAATATATCTACATTAAGTTTTTACTTTAATGTATATGTTTTTAACATGACCCATGATATTAAGGTAGTCTCCATAAAAATTTAGCACGACAAATTTTAAAATAATATTAAAGGGAAATTTCAATTATGTGAGTAATCTGAAATTCACAGTATCCTTCACAAAGTCTTCCATTCTATGGAAACCTGAATTAGGACATTACAGGAGATTTGTACCCAGCAAGTTCTTACAGGCATTTTCACATCCACTCCTACACTGTAGAGATTTTTATTTAAAACTCTCCCAGGGAAAAAAAAGAGTAACAAGTTGCAGTATGGCAAATTATACACTAATTTCCAGACTTAAGGCTGAAACAGAATCAGGACCAGAATATGCCCCACACATACTGTGAGAGATCCTACTCTAAGTTTCATAAATTGCCAAAGAGAAAATATTTGTTTACAGTTTTTCTTCATTGATCATACCTGCTAGTTACAAAGTAAAAATAACAATTTAGCAATCTAAAATAAAATATTGTGATAAGAGTTCTTCAATGTCAGTTTCCAAAAACGTATGTGCAACACATGGGAAAGCTACTGAGGATCTGAGGACATTAAAGAAAAGTAAATATCTGAGTTACACTTGCTTCCTGAGCTACTATTAATTGCAAAAAGTTTGTCTTACATAATACCTTTATGTATTATGTGATCAGTGTCTTCTTCATTAAACACAATGTTGTTTGAGGTATCAAGTTTAAACACATAAACCGCTATTTAGGCAGGTACTCCCCATACCTTTACTTAAACAGATGAGCTGGCTAAAGAATATTCTTTTCAAACATTGAAGCTTTCACATGATTCACTTCTCAAACTGGAGTATGACTCCTGGGGTACAGGAACAAACAGATGCATCTAGAAGTCAAACAACTACATGGGAAGACTTCCCCTTTTGGAAGAAAGGTTTATATTTACAGATGAAGTTCAAATGTGCTCCTTCTAGAAATAAAAAAGTACTTTCTACTTTGTGACAATCTTAAAGCACAGGAATAGAAAATGCTATAAATCACACAAAACCCACTGTGGATGTGTACATATAAACACAACATAATAATTATAATTTCTTCCAGATTATGCAAATTACATAAATTCTGATTTTTTAAGGACTGCATGTGACTGCTTCCCATCCCATTTCACTTTCTTTCAAAACTGCATTCTTTCAGAAATGTTGGTCTACATTGTCAAGAAGTAACTTCACTTTGGAAAGATTCAAGGTAAAAAGATCCAAGATAAAAATTTCATTTAGTTTATATTGCTTTTCCTTTTATGAATAATTTGGAAAAAGCATTCACATTTTGTAATTACATATTACTAGTTTTTCTTCTTATAAAAGATGTTGTTATATTTATACAAGTTCTTATATAGCATGTAGAATTACAATTTAAACCCACTTCCAAAACGTAAAGAAGTAACAACTGCAATCACAAACATTGCCTGTTATTGTCCTAAGTAATCACGTAAAATAGAATGTAACTGACCTCTCAAAAGTCTGAGTTCCATTAAACTTTCTCTCTTCATGAGCAGTGATTGACAGTTTAAATAAGACATTTTGATACATGAAAGCACTCTTGAAAGACAAAAAAACCAAATCAGAGTAATTACACAAACATTCAATAACTGCAAATTAACATACAGTAACAGTCATCCTTCTGTATAAGAGTGAATAAACATGACAGAAAAAAATTCAAAATTGGTATCTACCTTGAAAGTACGAAGTAAGTGCCTGTAGCATAAGCATGATGTTTGAAAAGAATGAAAATAAAAGGACAGTCTGCGATCCACATCCCAGCGTGTTGTTCTGGGTTCCAGATATTATAAAACCCCACAACACTCATACAAAAAAACCCAAACCAAACAAATGAACAAACAAACAAAAGAAAAAAAAAAAAAAAGCCCCCAGAAAACCATGCACACTTCAGAGTTCAACACTGATCTGACTACTAGTCTGATTTTTTGGGCGCCTGTTTGCAGATGCGGTAGAGTTATCAATCCAAGCAGACACACAATCCGGGTCCAATGTCACTTCTCCTCATTATGTTAATAGTTAATACATGCAAATGAAAACACTCTAGCAATTTGATTTCTTTGAAGATAGTTTGCATATTGTCTTAGCCATAATGACTGTACACTTCTCTCAGCCTAGATTTATGCAAGGGTAGTTTAGTTCATTTTTATCAGCTCAAGTTCATTTTGGCTGCTACTGGAATGTACGTGTTTCTTTTTTACCTTTCACCTAATTACCATTCAGGTACCATAAGCAGATTTTTCATGCTATTGGTGTTTTTCTTAATTAAGAAACAAATGAATTCTCCCTAGTAAAAAAGATGGAACAACAGAGTAAGATGCCAGAGGCTGATGTTCTGCTTCTTAATTGAAGCTGCTTCATTGTTAGGTGTCTGTTATGAGGGGACAGAAATGTCAGGAGTTTATTGTGGATAGTATAAAAATAAAAGCCTAAATAGTACTTTTAAAATTACAAATGAATACAGAAATATTTGCTTTACTGGCATAACTCAAGTAAACTGTTCTGCCTTCCTTTAGGAGAATAGGTTAAGTATAAATTATTCTTCACATCTGGAAAGCCCCAGGTTCTAATCCCAGCCCAGAGTGAATTCCTTTCTTTTTCCTTTGTCTATTATCTGCACCCTGCTTGTGTGCTCATGTTGTT
The DNA here is from genome assembly GCA_013390025.1 of Pitta sordida. NCBI lineage: Eukaryota > Metazoa > Chordata > Aves > Passeriformes > Pittidae > Pitta > Pitta sordida. Next base: position 6,673 of record WEKX01024058.1, on the reverse strand, counting down.
GAATTAAGGAGGTACCTGAATTTAGCAATGAGAGGAATTTTGTTTCTTTTCTTTCACCCTTTGAGCAAAATAAGTCTCTCTCTCAATCCTTCATTCCCCTCCCACTCACAATCACTCTGTTTCTATGTCATGCTTTTTGGCTTCCTTTAAGTGTTTCGTTTCCCAAGCACTTAAAACGCTACCACCACTAGCACTTGTAAGAAATTCGTGACAGTATGCTAGTCAGGATAATATTCCTCCATTGTAATTCAGTGAGAAATTTGGGACTTCTAAGCATCAAGGTTCTTCTAGGAATATTGCATTTAGCACACTTAACTGTTTAATATCTTTATTGACGTTATGGATGAGGGAATTGAGTCCATCATCAGCAAGTTTGCAGATGATACCAAGCTGGGGGCAAATGCCGAACTGCCAGAAGGCAGAAGGGCCCTTCAGAGGCACCCTGACAGACTAGAGAAATGGGCAGATTCCAACAATATGAGATTTAATATGTCTAAGTGCCAGGTTCTTCACTTTGGTCATAACAATCCCATGCATCGCTATCAGCTGGGGGAAGAGTGGCTGGAAAGCAGTGAAATGGAAAGGGATTTAGGAGTAAAGGCTGACAAAAAACTTAGTATGAGCCAGAAGTTTGCCTAGGTAGCTAAGAAGGTCAATGGCATCCTGGCCTGCATCAGGAACAGTGTGGTCAGTCGGACCAGGAAGTTATCCTTCCCCTGTACTCTGCACCGGTCAGACCACATCTTGAGTACTGCGCCCAGTTCTGGGCTCCCCAGTTTAAGAAGGATGTTGAGCTGCTTGAGAGGGTCCAGAGAAGAGTGACAAGGGCAGTGAAATGACTGGAGAACAAGCCCTGTGTGGAGCGACTGCAGGAACTGGGGTTGTTCAGCCTGGAGAAGAGGTGGCTCAGAGGTGACCTCATTGCTGTTTACAACTACCTGAAGGGAGGTTGCAGTCGAGTGGGTGTAAATCTCTTCTCTCAGGCTGCCAAGTAGCAGAACAAGAGGTCATGGCCTGAAGCTGCACCAGGGGAGGTTTAGGCTGGATGTTAGGAAGAGCTTTTTCACAGAGAGAATGATCTCTCACTAGAATGGTCTGCCCAGGGAGGTGGTGGAGTCGACATCCTGGGAGGTGTTTCAGAAAAGACTGGATGAGGAACTCAGTGACATGGCCTAGATGATGGGAGGCTTGGATGGATGGAGCATGGTTCCACGCTTGTGGGTTCGATCCCTGTGTGGACATTCACTTGGGAGTTGGACTAGATGATCCTATGGGTCCCTTCCACCTTGGAATAACCTGTGAACCTGTGAATATTTTGTTTTAAGGGTCACAATCCCATTACTCACATCAGAGGAATAAACTGGGACTTGAACAGAGACTGAGAAATTATTTGGTCTGTGAGTTTGGAACTGCAACATATGGTCAAAGATCAGCTTTAGCCACACAGCTTAAATGCAGAGCACACCACTGACATCTTATTTTTAATAAATATAAATTAATTGCGTAGAAATTTGGAATCAAATATTGGACAAAGATTTATGTGAAGTTGAACCTAAGTATTACAACTCCTTGTGGACACAATGTTGATCAGTTTTGATAGGGATTATAAGAACATAAGAACTGCAAAATCTATATCTCCCTGCAGACACAAGAGACTGACTCATTTTACTATTTAGACACTTATCCATTATGTTAACAGGGACTGTTAGGAAAAGGATGGAAACTAAAAATACTTTTTAGTACAGTATTAACCATAGATGAATTTTGAGATAATCTGTATCACACTGAAACGAAGCACTGTATATTGTCTTGAAGAAATACAAAAAAATAGGTCTGTTTCCAATAGAAATTGATCTTCTATAGAAAATCTTTTTTCTATTTTCTCTATCTGCTTTCATGTACAGTTTTGGACACAAAAAAAAGTCAAATTTATTTTCTGCTTAATCAATACTACAAGTTCCATCAATATTAATACACTTGTTGATGTAAAGAATGTGTCATAAGGCAGTGATAGATGTATTTTTAAATGGAAATTGTGGAAATGAGTGAGAAGGATTTTTTTCCTCCCACTTCCTTCCTTTGCACATTTGCTGGAGGTTGGGGTTTTTTCTCTGAGCCAGAGAAAGTTTGATCCAACACAAAAAGTAATTTATCACTATGCAGTTTCTATTTATGAGTCTTGACTTTTCCAAAGAAAAATACTTTAATTTCTAATTTTTTCCTTCTTAAAAGATATAAAAATGACAAACATAATGAAGAAATCAAAGATTTTTTTTCACTTTTCTACTGATTTCATATATACTATTCCTTAAGGTTCACTGTTCCTATTTTACACCATTTTCAGTGAGAAGAAAACCAAGCCTCCTGTCTAGCTTAATTTCACATAAAGCTACAATCACTGCTCACAAGACAAAAAAACAACTCTGTTGGTAGTTTCCATACAGCAAACAAAAAACCTTAGCTCTTCAGCAACTGCACTCCCTCTTTCTTGCATCTCTGCTGTACTTTCAGCTTCATTTTTCCTCTCAATCAGTCTCTGACCTCCTCACATGGTGTCTCTGCCAAATTCTTGGCATTGGAAGTGAGGGGGAAGAGGCCATACCATAAGCGTGTTGATAATGAGGAGATAGAAATAGAAAACCAGCTGGATTTTCCTAATAAAGTATGTCTGGGATTCAGAGACACAACAACTCCCTGTTCAGGTCACTGTTCAGCATTTTAACCCTCTTCGTTCCAGATTGACCTTTCACTGATCTCCATGAAATTATTAAATTAACATTTAATATGAAATTGTACTTGAAAAATTCACTTTAATTTCAATAAAACCTATGACCTGTTTCCATCTAACTGTATTTCAATTATGTCATTTTCACCTGCAACATGCAAATGAGTTCTGTAAGAATTTTTGGTCATTGTTTTTCTGCTTTTCTGATATCTTAAAATATCCAATACTGTCATATTTGATCCTTGTTCTTTTGCTGAAATATATATATTTGGTTCATTGATGCAATTTAAGAGCTTTCTAAATCTCTAATGTTATAAATTATTCTTTTCTCTTGACATTAGGTATTAAGAACTGAAAATAAAACGGGTGTTAATAGACACACACACAACCCTCTCCATCAAAAAAAACAAAACAAAACAGCCACCCTTAATTTGCCTACATCAAGTGACGACTTAGTTCTAGGAAATCTTTATTTAAGCTGATTTGATTTCATCTTTTGCAGCATCACAGTCCAGGAGTTCCCCACATTGTCCTCATATTCATTTATAGCACTGATAAGGCCTTCAACCAGGACAAAAATCAAGAAGGGAGAAAGATAAACATTGTATTTTGGTTTTGCTTCTTAGTCACACTTCACATCTTTTCACAGAGCACTAACAAGCAAAAAAGACACAAACTCAATGCCCTCAGAGTCATAAACAGGGTGGTCAAAAAGCCTTTTGTTACTCAGCTTGTTTGCCCTTACTCAGCTTGTTTGCCCTTGCTGTATTCATTCTCCAGTGACTGATCACACAAAAGTAGAATACCAGAGATAACAGAAATATGGAGGATAGTCCTCAATTTCTTGAAGGTTTGCCACCATTTTTAGTACGGCATAACTTCAGCAGCTTTGCTGAAAAATGTTATTCACTTAGAAAAGTGTTCTTAAATTATTTATAGAAATGTTGAATCTAAAGTTGTAATTTTCTAGCTGTTACAAGACACTAGTATTATATCTGATGATACATTTACTAAAAAACAAAACAAAACAAACCACACTTGAAAAATAGCTAATGTTTTGTGGAGGGATTGTTTTGCAATATAGAAAAAAAACGAAAATAATAAATAACTTGCAGACAATGAAACAAATTTAGGTCTTAACATTTATGGTAATGAAGAATATCTAACAAAACACTGATGTTCAATTGTTAGAAAAGTATTTCCTTTAAGGTAATACATATAAATACACAACAATAGTTATGTCCTCAGGAGTAGTCCTCAAGACACTGAGATTCACTTTTTATATCCATTTCTACTTACTGGCAACTTTGAAAAGCACTTTGGAGGTCAAGTGTGACGACCGAAAAACGATGACTTTTCCCAATTTGACCATTCCCAAATTTACATCATTTACCCAATGACAATCACTAGTTCTTCCCATGTGCCTGCTACAACAAGTGTGTATATAAGGTTTAGCCTAATTATTCCATAGACTGAATCCAGAGGGAAACACGGGGCGCTACTTTTACTTAATTTCTGTTAACTCAGGGAATTATTGGCCTTTGGAATCCCTCCAGGTGTACAGGCAGACCAGTTATACACACATGCATATATACTTAAGATCTATTTATTTCTTATTTATACAGTTATGAGAATTTTATCAATCTCCTGTTGGGCCTAGATTTTCTTTATTAGAATGACATGATCAAGGCAATAAATTCCATCTCCCTTTTTATTAAGAGGTATTTCTAACATCAGCAAACACTTCTGTAGAAAGCAGTCTGTCTAATAATTCTATTTACAGATTACTGTCTATTACTAGACAAGAACACCAGCAATAACCTGTAAATTNAATCACAGAATATTATGAGTTGGATGATTAACTTTGCAACAAAGCACAGATATTAGAGATGCCTACAACGTTTTTAACACTTCACATACAAATGCAGTCACATAATTCTTAAGCTTCAGCAGGGAAAGTTTAGACTTGATATTAGGAAAAGGTTTTTTACTGAAAGAGTGATCCGGATTTGGAATGGGTTGCCCATAGAGGTGGTTGACTCGCCAACCCTGGAAGTGTTTAAGGGTAGGCTGGATGAGGTGTTGAGTGATATGATCTAGATGTAGATGCTAGGTTAGTTGGGCTATAGGCTGGACTAGATGATCATCAAGGTCCTTTCCAGCCTTATCTATACTGTGATACTGTGATACTATGATAATTCAAGTATGAAAATATATTTGAATGTATAATCTGTCAAAGTTCTCAACAATTACAGCTTACAGATTTTCAGTGATCCTTTACATAGTACAAAATAGTTCTATGTTCTTCCCTCACAAATCAAGAAAGAAAAGGAAGGGGAGAAACAAAGATATTACGATGTCCTAAATTCCCTGAATTCAGTTATTTCTTTCTCTTTGTTTGTGAACAAACAAGTAATGCTTCCTTCTTCATAATACTTCCCCTTCTAGAAAGAGATGGAACTAACACCAGATTTTTGAGGCTTTTCTCATATTTAACAGCTTTCAAATCATCCTCACAAAACTAAGTGTAAACAAGCAAGAACACAATTGCAAATATTCAACCTGTTACATAAGAACAACATAGAATGTAAATGTTAAAACATAAAAAAGAGGACTTTCTGCGAAAAGCTTAAAAACAACAGAGGAAAAGCAGATGATCACATATGGGCAAAATATTGTTCTATGAATAATTCAATCAGAGCTAAACTAAGCGTTATGCAATAGCTCAGTTCCCATAAATACATTTTATTTTCACCAGTCTTATATTCTGTTTTTCAAAAGGCTGAGAGAAAACATCATTCATTTCCATGCACAATTTTACCACTGCCAATCTCTGTGTCTTTCTTATAGAGAAATTCAAAATCCTTCATTTACAGTCCTGTTTTATATAATTTCTATTAGCAAAACTATTCATCTCTATAAATGTAGTACCATTTTGCAAAATATGCTTGCTTTCTTTGTAATATTATACTGCTATACATTCTGGTTTATTATAAGTGAGAGCTATATAAAGAATGTCATTAGGCATAAATTGAAGATACATCATCCTTAAGGTGCAAAAAATCCCCCTCCTGATTCAGCATTGGCCTTTGTTGCTTACTGTTTTCTTTGAAGAAAATATTTTCTGGTCATAATAGCCTGTTTGAAAATGCCTAGCATCTTAAAATCATTCAGAATGTAAAACATGATATATATGAAAGAGGAACTAGTTTGAGCACAGCAGTTCAACATTTCAAAACTCAGGATAACAACCTAGGGAAGATAAACTGTGCATGACCGTGCCTATAGTAGTGTAACATTAACATCTAGGACACAGAACCCTTTTCCAAGACAAAAGTCCACAGCATTAGCAGCACCTTAATAAAAAAACCCATGATATACTGTCCAAGTTCAGAGGTTTCATGGTAGCTCTCTGTACTTATGATCTTGCTATAAGGTAAGATTTTAATTTGAAATTAAGCATTTCTGCAGGTCTTTTGGAAGAGAGAAAGCAAAACCTTCTAATACTTGCTATGTTAACATGTATCAACGCCAAAGATACATAATGTATTCATATTAAACACATGGAAATTTCCAGTAAAAGGAGGATAACAGTACACTTGAAAGGAAAAAAGCATGAAAGAATTCAGATGCTACTCCTGATAGCACTGGTTAGGGCATCTTATCTGATTTCAGCGAGAGCTGTAAGTGTTGAGAATC
>WEKX01024055.1:0-22096 GCA_013390025.1 Pitta sordida | reverse complement strand
CTTATACTGAGGATTCTCCTATTTTTATCGTCATTCACGCCCGCTGTTACAGGTATCGCAGAAAAAACCACCTGCATTCCTGCCCCATCAATAAGTCGGCCTAACTCCCTGAATTCCTCTTTTATAGTATTAACTCCCCTCTCACCAGCCTCATCACCTCCAGCCTGAACAACCAGCAGCGGATAGTAATCAGTGGGTCCTTGAGTAATCAGTAGTCCTTGAGATGTGAGCGACTGCTCAGTTATGTGTCAACCTTACTCACTAAGTGCATTGGATTCGCAGACATGTATGATGCCTTTTCCTTTGTCCCTTTTGTCATAAAGAGAAAAAAATATTCCAGGGGAAAGTGGAATTGCGCTGAGTCTGAATGGTGTGTTAGGTGGTACTGCTTCCATGGAGAGCTGTTCACTGCTACTTCTTGAAATTTGCTGGCATTTTTGAATGGGAAATTATGCAAGAGGAACAAAAATTATTGTCTCTGGGTAAGAAAGGATTGGAGAATGGACTTTTCAGCAGTGGGTGTAAAAATAATCAACTGTGTTAAACTGAAGTGTCTCTATCCAGCTCTGTAGGTGTTTATACCTGTAAAACAGAACCAAGCAAAAACTTACCATGGTAATATGAAAGTTGCCCAGGACAATGTGATAACACTTTGAAATTCCGTGGGAATTTGGAACCCAGCATGAAGACTTTGAACCTGCCATCAGTCTGGGACTGGAAATGAGTGTACACAGGGAGTGTAAATTTATCTATGTCTTCCATAGATCCTAGAAGAGGACAAAAAAAAAAAAAAAGAAAAAGAGGAGGCTAGGGACATAACGTACTGATACAACAGATTTAAATTGGTTTTATGGAGCCACCTCACTTCTCCCTGGGCTCATAGGTCTTGATGATGGCCTGCTTGCTTCTGTCTCTGGAATGCAGTATTGTTGTAGCTTCTTTGAGTGGGAGGAAAGCTGAATGCCTGAAGGTGTGCCTGTACCTCTGTAATCTGAGAAAGCCAGATACAACTCAGCAGCTTTGAGACTGTTTTCCTTAGCGGCCTCTTTGAGTCTGCAGAGTGCTAATGACAGGGTTTATTAAAACAACACCCAAAGGGGATAGATAATGTTGTGTGGAGGCAGGACACACATCCAAAGCCTTGGGGTTCACATGAAGGGCACTACTTGACATCTCTGACATGTGAAATGAAGAAAGCTTTGCATTTCTGCATTAGAGGCAGTAGCCTCTCTTCCAGCATATTAATGCAATAGTCAAAATTGGCTAGAACAAAAAACTGTGCTGTTTCTGCTTAAGTACTGACAGTCGGGTGACCATCAGCATCTTGTCTGTGCTGGGTTTACCCATAGCTACCTTTACCGTACAGTTATAGTAGGAAAACTTTCATCATGAAGTGTGTGTTTTAAGCTAGTGGGATTTCAAGTCCTTATTAACTGCTTTTATGGAAAGAATCACAGAATCACAGAATATTATGAGTTGGAAGGGACCCACAAGGATCATCTAGTCCAACTCACCATCTAACACCCATACAGAGACCGAGAGCACATCCCAGAGCGATAACACCAACCTAGATCCCTCACAGTCTAGCAGGCCACTCTGAGCCGGAAGGGGCCCAGGATCATCCAGCCTTGCACCCCCTAGCTAGANTCCACTTCACTAGTCTCGAGCCACTCCTCCCCCAGCCAATAGCGGTGCATGGGGTTGTTGTGGCCGAAGTGAAGAACCCGGCACTTAGTCTTGTTAAACCTCATACTGTTGGAGCCTGCCCATCTCTCCAGCCTGTCAAGGTCCCTCTGGAGGGCCTTCCTACCCTCTGGCAGTTCAATATTTGCCCCCAGCTTAGTATCATCTGCAAACTTGCTGATGATAGATTGAATTCCCTCGTCCATATCATCAATAAAGATGTTGAACAGTACTGGGCCCAACACTGACCCCTGTGGGACTCCGCTGGTGACTGGCCGCCAGTCCGATGTTGCACCATTCACCACCACCCTCTGAACTCGCCCTTCCAACCAGTTTGTAACCCAGCATAAAATGTTCCTTTCCAGCCTGTGCTTTACAAGTTTCTCCTGAAGCAGCTCCAATGGCAAAGGGAGCTGTGAGTACTGTGGATCAGACATGATGTTGGTAATTTCTTCCCTTACTCTTAATATAGTGCTAGCTGCTAGTGTAGTCATCTACGTGAGGGTGTAATTTCCTAATGAACCTAAAGCTTTAGCAGTGGAAAACTCTTAATGCAGGTTTTGCAAAATAAGCAATATGGGATTGTAAAGTTTTCTTTTATGTTTACTTTTCCATAAATTTTGCCTTAGAACTAGTGAAAAAAATTTTTCTAGCTTCATTTTTTTGAGGAGATTATTAGGAGTTTTGACTTTGCCTAAAGGTAAAAATGGGAAACCCTAGGTCAGATTTTACAATTAGGACACCTAATTTTTGGCAGAATCTGGTATATAAAAATTATCTTCTTGTCTTCCATAAGAAAAATTGCTTCATTTTGCCTCCTGCAAATTGTAACTTCAAAGGTTGATTTTCTATTTTATTAGGCCATTTTTCCTGTATTATGCCAGACCTTCATCATCAACTATTTTGAGAGGTTATATAGGTGAGTTAATTAGCAAAGCACATCACTTTTGAAGAAATGGAAGATTTTGGGGTTTTTTCTGTGCATGAATGCAGGGTTAAGACACTTTAAGTCTCTTCATGTTGAGAGGAAATACTTTCTTGGGTTTAGAAAGTGCCACTGTTCATGGTCATGCCCACCTTTGGTTTGAGAGTGGTGAACTATGATTCACTGACATTTTGTATTAAAAAAAGGTTTCCAGGAAATCTCATCTTTGGAAGACAAACATTTGTCATGGCCTCATTGGAGTAAAACCTGAGATTCAGTGTTTATGGGGCAACATTTCATTAACGTTTCATCCTGTAGGTAATCACAGGAAGGATTACATTTGGAAGTCTGCAGTTTCAAGAAGATTGGAGGGCATGGGAAGGCTGCTTACATGGGATTTGACCTGCAAGCATGCAGAAGTATTCTGATGCAACATCTTGACACTCCTGCACTTAATGGGAATTTGAGAAAGCTTTAAGTGGATGTACAGTACCACCTCACTCTGTCAATTTTTGTCATTTCCTTCTCCCTGCAGCACTAAATTTGTCAAGAGTATCGTTGTTTGGGTCCTATGATTTATATTCTGGTGCCTCAACTTTTCCAGATTCGGCAATACTGTTGGAAGCAAGATTTTACTGGATTTATATATGCTTTATATACTGCTTTATGTATGATAAACTGCTTTAACTTAAATGGAAAAATTTGAATTTCAGTCTCTCAGTGACTGACTTATTTTCCATGTATTGCTTGGATTATCTAGTGTAATTGCACAAAATTTCTTTCTTCTAATTCTGAGAGAAGTGAAGCACAAGCTCACTATTCCTGGAAGGACTGTGCTCTGACTTGAAAACAGTGTGTTCCTCTTGAGAAGTGTGTATTGAAAGCACAGGTCTGAAGAAAACTAATTTGTAACTTAGATTATTACATCCCCTGCTTTCCTTATCTTAAATAAAATAATTTATCTAGATTTTCCCCCTTCATAATTTTACTAACTGGATTAAAATTACTCCATATTCTGCATCCCAAAGTGTACTTAAAAAGTGTAACTGTGTATATGCAAGAGACAAATTGATGAAGAATGGTAGATGACCATTGTCATAGGCATTTCCAGGAAGTTTCTAAATAATTGTAAGATCTATACTTCTAAAATATTCTTCACAGTATTTCTTTCAATGACCCATAGAGTCTCTGGTACCAAAGGTTCATATCAACACTCCCAGTCTAGATAAACATGCAGCTTTGTGATGTTCCCAATGGCTAGAATTGTTTCTGCCCTTTCGTAGTTGCACTGTTACAATCATGTCCTGTAGTTGTTCCTGCCATGTCTTGGAGTTCAACAGTCCAGATAAGCTTTCTAAGCAAACAGTTTGGTGTCTTTACATGTAGGTCCAGTGATTCATTTTCTTGGGATGTTTGTAAATGGTGAGGTCCTGACATATTTCTGGGGCAGATGGCACGTGACATCTTTATACTAAGGAAAACAGTGAATTTTATGTGTACTTGTGGGTTTCCTTTCACATGACTAAGAGAAGGTCAAGGAACTTTATCTCTTGGAATAGTCAATTTTGTTGAAATTCAGAGAGGAATATAATTTTCATCAGTCTTACAGACTTGATTTCTATGAACAATTAAAATTTAGGAATAGAAACAGAACTTCTGTTTTGCAGTACTTCCTTATTCCTTTCCCTAGATGCAGAAAAATTTCAGCCTCCCAGTGGCTTAAGTTTTGGTTCAGGAACCTCTACTAAAACCCACAGCCCTGCCACAGTTATCTAGATAAAAGCACCTATGCTTGCACTGGCACTAAAAACTGCAAGCTGGAGCTGCCTGTGTTCTGCAAGATTTCGTTATTGCTACTGAGGAGGGTCAGGATTGCGCAATGAATGTCTGAGTGAGGGCCCAGTCTGGAAGTACATGTTAGTCAAATAGCATTGTTCTTGGAGCATATTGCCTATTTGCGGTCCCTGAATGCCATCTCCTTTCAGTGCAGATTAAAGCCTAGGGTTTTAGTTACTCTCCAGCAGAGTGCACGGCTGAGCTGGTGCGCACAACAGCTTCTTAGTTTCGCTTTGAGCTTGAACACAGAAGAATAAAGATTCATGGCTCCCTACCCCCTGCCAGAGTAAACTGACCTCTTGGAGGCATCTCTTCACCTAGCTGTGTGAGGATAATGCAGGGCTGTGTACAGAAAGAAAAGAGCAGGCTTTCTGATGGGACAGGGCCCATTACTTTTCTTTTTGGAGGCATTCAAGTGTATTAGGCTAGAAAATAGAAAACAGGTGAAAGAGAACTACTCTTTCTACTTAACTACTGTTAAGTGACTTTAATCTAAGTCTCCATTGCAGCAATAGCTGCTTGATCTCAAACTTTGGAGAGTGAATCTCTCTTATGTTTCTTACATTTGTTTTTGGCTATCTGATCACTTATACATGCCAGAAAAAAGGCAAAAGTCTTGACTTTAGGGAGTCTACTGGTAGGGTCCATCTCTACCTCAAACTCTCATGCTTCTGCCTTTTTTAATGGTGCATATGAAGCTGAGTCATGGGAGGTTTAGGTTGGTTATCAGGAAAAAGTTTTTCACCCAGAGAGTGCCTGAGCACTGGAACAGGCTCCCCAGGAAAGTATTCACAGCACCAAGACTGCCAGAGTTCAAGAAGTTCAAGGACAATAATATCAGGCACATTGTGTGATTCTTGGGGCTATCCTGTGCAGGGCCAGGAGCTGGACTCAATGATCCTTGTGGGTCCCTTCCTACTCACAATATTATCTGATTCTATGGTTTGGAAAGCTCATTCTCGAGTATGTGCAGCCAATGAATTAAATGTTCTATAAAGAAAAAGCCAATATTTAGTGAAGGCCAACATTAAGCCAAGACTCTCCCATCTAATATTCCAGATAACACACTATCTAACACACTAATGATTTCAGTACTAAGGTGTTTTCTCCTGGTTTTGAAAATCTGCGTCTGATTTTACACCCCAGCTCTGAGCAGAAACAGTCACATGCATAAGGACACCAGAACAAGAGGACATAGCCTTAGACTATGCCAAGGGAGGTTTAGATTGGATGTTAGGAAGAGTTTTTCCACAGAGAGAGTGATCTGTCAGTGGAATGGTCTGCCCAGGGAGGTGGCGGAGTCGCCATCCCTGGAGGTGTTTAAGAAAAGACTCGATGAGGAGCTCAGCAACATGGTCTAGATGGTGGGAGGCTTGGATGGATGGAGCGTGGTGCATGTGGTTCCACGCTTGTGGGCCTGATCCCTGGGTGGGCGTTGGCTTGGGAGTTGGAGTAGATGATCCTGTGGGTCCCTTCCAACTCAGAATAACCTGTGAACCTGTGAATTTTGCTCAGTTGAACCTGTAGATCCTCTGAGCCCCAGACATGCTCTCTCTCATGGAGCATGCTTAGCCCACCTTCTGGATAGTGAACACTGCATCGCCTAATCTTTTTATGTACATATCCTGAGTGGCTCCTGATTGATCACATCTTCTGAACAATCTAAGACCTGTTTGCATTTGTATGCATCTGGTTTACACATATTATTCATTTGATCGGTTCCCTTTTGCACATTATTAGCGCATAATTTTTTATTCACATGCAGATAGCTCACTGCCTTGGGAACAATGAGAAAAGGCACTCTGTGAAGGTAGGTACACATGGTTGTGATAAAAAAATATATTCTTATCACTGCATTAAATTAAAAAGAAGGAGCCCAGCTTCAGGAAATAACTGGAGCAGGATGACTGATTGAAATGGGTTCACCCATATGCTACAGTAATTTCCTACATACGAGTCTAAATCAATGCTCTGAGCAAGGGCGATTGAAGGTTGATAAGGGGGTAGTGTGTTTAATGGTGTGATGTGCACAGCTATTCAGTAGCTCACTCTTGAAATACATGAGACAGTAAGCTCTTAAACTGACTTCAGGAAAATCATTTTCACACCATAGATTGCTTATCTTCATGCCTTGTCCCTTTCCTTCTGAAGGACTTGGACTAGGAAAGTATGAGATCAGAGCCTTGGCACTGCATTTCATTTCTGAAGATGGGGCTCCAACTCATCCATCATTGCCTGCATGAGATAAAAATCTTGTCTGAACTTGAACTATACACTGCCTCTATCTTTGTCAATAGATAGGTGCTACTCCAGAAGTTTGTCCTACCTTACTGTCAGTTACAAGGGAGGGATCACCCTTTGGATGCACTCCTTCCTCTGCTGCGTAGAGGTAGGGGAGGAGGAGTGAATCCCTCTCCCCTTCCCTTTGCACACACCACTCTTCTGGGTTAAAGGTGAGAGATGGAAACGAGGCCTGGCATCTTCCTTACCTGATGTTTGCTTCTCAGCTGCCTAGTCTGATGAGGTGTTAGACTGATGGAGGAAGACACTCTGCAGAGTCTCTGCAGAGCATGGAGTCCTTCAGGAAGGAATCCTGCGCTTTTTGAGTAGTCATGTATTCACTAGGATGCGAAATTACAGTTTTACTAGCCACCACATCTGTTTGAAAATGGAGTAGAGACATAAATCACAGAAGTCAGGCAGAACTATCTAAGTCCTTCCAAAACTTCTTTCAACATGACTGAAATTGAGTTTCTGTCCCTGGTGGTATGTACAGATGGAATGAAAGGGGTTGCTCTAAGTCATTGACTTTCAAGGTTACGTATATTCCATTCTCTAGAGCTGGGTGCTTCTTCATAATTCAAAAATTGCTAGTGATAATTGTAAAACATCTCAGAGCCTTTATAATGCCAGAGAATGTTAAAATGTGGCCATATTCTGACCTTTTTTGCATTACCTCCAGTGGTGAAGATTGGATAGGGGTGTCCAAACTTCATCTCTTAGTTCCCCAAGTAATCTACAATGGCCTGATAATCACAGAAACATAAAATCAACTAGGTTGGAAAAGACCTCTGAGATCATCAAGTCCAACCTTTGACCGAGCATCACCATGTCAACTAGACCATGGCACTACATGCCTCATCCAGTCTTTTCTTACACTTACACATATGGTGACTCCACCACCTCCCTGGGCAGCCTATTATACAACAGCTGTGGGACCAGAGTAATTGCAGTCACATCTGCATTTTAGAAATGTGGAATGTCGTAATTGAAATGACCTTGGGAAAGTTCAGCAATCACTCTATTTGAGTGTTTCTGGTGCATGCTGGTGGAAAGTGATAAAGTCCTACTTCCCTTGAGTGTGTCATGCTTCCTGGGATGAGGAAGGACGTTTTTGTTCTTCTCCCTCTTTCTGTGTGCTTGCTGAGTTCTGATGTCATTTTTCTTTTAACTGCAGGTCATTTCATGGGCAACAACACAGTGATTGATGTTTTGAGGAAAGAAGGGTACGAGGTAGAGCACACTCCAGCTGGACAAGCCATCAACACGTAATGCATGTTTTTACCTACCTGAGCAGTCTTTGGGGGTGGGTTTGTAAACAATCATGAATAAGTGGTGGCAGCTGGAACTATAACTAACAGTAGTCTATGCTCTTTCCTTTCCAGAAATTAGCTTTTCTCTTCCACAAGCTAGTTTAGAAATAAGATTTTGTTTGGTTTGAGTTTAGTTTTGTTGTGGTTTGTTTGGGTTATTTTTCTTTGTTTTTTCCTTTTTTTTTTAATAAAATAACATTTCTTCCTCTCTAAATTTATAACTCCCAAATGAACAGCCACAGATTGTGCATGCTTGGTTCATCAGATCTGGATGCTGTCTCATACCACATACTCTTCCAGACTTCCTCTTTCTCTCTTTTATGTGTTTGACTGTCCTGCTTTTTAACATTCACCTTCTTTTGCACTGCTATTTTTTGTTCTTTCTGATTACTCACTCTCAGCCTGGAATTTGGTTGCCCAGAGTCTATCCAGTCTCTTTGCAAGCTGTGCTCACAGCTGATTGCTCTCCTGTCCCCTGCTGTCTTCTGCGTTTTTAAGCCAAGATACTTGTTCTGGTTCATCCTGCAGCAGTCCTTTGGGATATACCCTTACTGCCTCTTTTACCTTTTACTGGATGCTTTTATCCATCTCCACAGTTTCAGTAACTATAGACGCCAGATAATCTCTTCCTCCACTCTCTGCTAAGAATTGCATATGCTCATGAGTCACCTCTTCCTGGAATTGTTGCTACCAGCTTAGGATCTACAGTGCTTGTCTCTCCCTTCTCAGGACTCCTACCAAATACATGTCTAACAGATTTGCCCACTCTTATTTATTGTCACTGCTAAAAGACAACAATGGAGAAAAACGTTGGTCCCAGTTATGGTACTGTTTCCTTTTTACCTTGTGGCAACCATGCTGTCCCTCTCTGTTTACATCTCTGTTCCTCCTCCCCTACGTTTCTGATATGGTGCTCTCAGGCAGGACTCAACCTTCGGGCAGAGAGCACAGAGCAGAGTTTTGATCAGAGGGCTCCACAGATGTGATACAAAATAATAACACTTGTACTGCTGTCTAAAACCATGAGATTCAAACTCTAGCTGGTCATGTTTTTGTGATGATTCTTGACATGGACGTACATCATTAACTCTACATGCACTGAAAAAGCATAAGCCAAGACTGTCCTGGTGAGTATACGAATTCTAGCCCTTAACCCTGTTGCCAGCAGTGGGCAGGTGGTCTGAAAATGAGAAGCTCTCTCTGCTTAAACACAAGACTTAATGATTCTGTAACACTTAAGTCATGCTAGAGGATCTAATGTATCAATGTTTACAGGGATTATTAAAAAAAACCAAAAAACCAACAGCCTGCTCTGATATTTTCATGTTGTTTATTTCGTTCTTAGCTTAAGGATTCCTAAAAACTGCTGCAGCAGCTTCTTAAAGCGTAAAGAAAGATATCTTAATAGGTACTTCAGACTAAAAAAGATCTGATACTGCTCTGTAAAGATATAAATCTAAGGAAATCAAAGTCATGCAACCGTGGAAAGGAAAGATGGGTTTTCATTCATCAGGTTGGTATCAAGAATACTCAGGTTAGCTGGGCACCAAGTTCGCTGACCACATCATGAGAGTGACTCTTGTACTTTGAAAACCTTCAGTTTGGTATCAGTTGCATCTCAAACCTCTCACTGGAACTACTTGACAGAACAGCTTTCCTGAAGTCTTGATATTAAGGCTGAGTGAATAAGCCAAAAAAGACAGCACTTCACTGTTAACATTTCTGGATGACTTGGAAACAAATCTGAAAATATGAAATATGCTTCAAGAAAAAGGAAAAGAGTACATGATGTGAGGCATGTTCTTCTTGTGGCAAGAATGTGTCAGAGTCCTAGGGATTGGATGGAGGATTTCGCCTGATTGCTGTCCTGGGCTTGTTCTAGGAGCAAATAACAGGGTAGTCTGTAGAAGGCAAAGGACTGGGTGCAGTTACACAATTTCACCTGCAGACGAGTTTTTGTGGAGAAGGGAAATGCCTATTGTGGAGGCAGAAGAGTTCCTTCTCCCTGGTGTCTCCAAAGCAAGAAAGGCAAAACATGTGCTTCAACCAGGCAGCAGGGCAAAGGACAGGCTCATTAGGACTGCATGGAATAGGCTGAAATCTGTATAGTAGAAGGAGCCCGTACTGAGTAAACAGAACACTGCACAGTCCCTTCTTTGGAGTATGGGTGAGATGCTGCTTACTCTAAGTGTAAAGAAAGTGAGCTTCAGTAATCAGGGTAGAGTTCTTTGTTGGATTTTTCAATTTATCGCTTTTGCAGGATGCTGGGTAGCCATAACACTTAGAGCTTTTTCTGAGGGCTCAACTGAATGTTCCTTTGGGTTTCAAAGATTTGCCTTGTGAGTGATTCTGTATGTGTACATAGTATCAGTAAAGCATCCCACTTGCTGAAGCTCTTTTGAAATTCCAAGTAATGCCACCAGCCTAATACAGGACCTGGTCACCTAGAAGGGTGAACGCCTGATTTCCACTCCCTCATGATCTATTATAAGTGTGCAAAGCTCCTTCTTATGAGAGAGATGCAATTACTGTTTGCTCCATGTGGACTCCAGCCCTCTAAGACCACCATTTCATGTTCCTTGGTCTGCTTTGTCTGAGTGGCAGGTGAGCATTGTCCATTTGCAGATTGACGTTAGATGTAAATGCCACAGTAGTGTGTTGAGCTCTGGTGGCTTATGTGTCAGACATGTCTCCTCACATGATATTTTATAAAGGCTGTCCATTCACTGCTTTGGCCCATCCCTGTGAAGGAGAAAATTAGAAGACAGTGATACTGCCAAAACTAGTTTGTTTTCACTTGATGCAGACTAGATAGCCCAAAGGATTGCTTAATCATAGAATGTTAAGGGTTGGAAGGGGCCTTAAAGATCATCTAGTCCCAAATGCACCACCACAGGCAGGGACACCTCCCACTAGATGCAAGACCTTGTCCAGCCTGGCCTTGAACACTGGTTGAGGCATCCACAACCTCCCTGAGTAACCTGTGCCAGTATATCTTCACACTCACAATAAATAATTTCGTCCTAATATCTAACTTAAGTTTCCTCTCTTTCATTTTGTACCCATTACTCCTTGTCCTATGATGGATGAAGGGTCCCTCTCTGCCTTCTCTGTAGGCTGGCCCCCTTCAGATACTAGAAAGTTCCTATGGGTCTCCACACAACCTTCTCCAGGCTGAACAGCCCAAACTTTCTCAGCCCATCTTCATTAGAGCAGTTCCATGTACTTCTTTTGTTGAGATCACCAAAACTGTATGTAGTCCAGGTACACACACACAAGAGCAGAGCTGAGGGGGAGAATAACCTCCCGTGACTTAGTGGTCAAGCTCCTTTTGGTGCAGCCCAGAGTTCCATTGGTTTTCTGGGCTGTGAGCCCACATTGCCAGATCATGTTGAGCTTTTCATCAACCATCACCCCTAAGTCCTTCTCCATAGGGCTTCTCCCAATCACTTCTCTGCCCAACCTGTAGGTGTGCCTAGGATTGCTGGGACCCAGGTGTAGGACCTTGCACTTCAAATTGTTGAACTTCATGAGGTTTCCATTGGCTCATCTCTCAAGCGTGTCAAGGTCCCTCTGGATGGCATCTAACTTTGCTTGCTAGTTTTCTCAGCACCTTCGGATGAACCTTACTGGATTCCATGGACTTGTGCTCATTCAGGTTCCTTGAATGTTCTCAAAACTTATCCTTTCCTACTGTGGGCTTAGGGTCTTCGTTCTTCCACTCCCTTCATTTGCCTGTCCTGACTTTGGTGGTGTGGCTGAAGCCCTTGCTGTAGAAAAATGAGGCATAAAAGCCATTGAGAACCTCAGCCTTCTCTTTGTCCAGGGTAGCCAGGACAGAGAGACCATTAATGGTATGTTGAGCCATTCCCTTCAAAGACAGTAATTTACAAGATGCATTTCTGTAGTAATGATCACAGTCTGTAGACTAGCTTGTTACTTACCTTCTCTACCCATGAGGGTTGTTCATTCAGGACTGGCTTCATCAGCCAATGTGCTTTAGTTGTCCATGCTGCTTCCTCATGTTCCTTAAATTACTTGGCTCTGGATAGGAAATGTTGAAAGCAATAATCTGGTCTGTGTTCTGCAGTACATCAGACTTAGAGGAGTGTGGTTTGACCTTCTCTGACTTACGGAGAGGTTCCATTTTTGTCTCTTTCTAGATAGGAAATTATTATCAAGAGTTATTCCATACTAAGACAGACTTCATTCTTTTGTCAGATCCAGATTGCCTTTTTTCCAAAGCTTTTTTTGTTTTTTGTTTTTGTTAAAGATAACTATTTTGATTAGAATATTGACTTAAGGAAGAAGGAGTAGGAATACAAGGCAGAGAGATTCATATTCGGGCAATATGTTAGCAAAAAACACCTATTTTATGCATAGGTGCCTTGACAGTATTTGTATCAGGATTTTGCCTCCAAGCCTTTTCAAATGTCTCTGTTGCCTCTTTCTTCCAGCCGAAAATCTCCCAAAACCTTGTTAGCCTTTTCATCATCACACAGTCCCTATGATGAGTCCCAAGAGCTCCCATTGCCCCCTCACAAGAAGGAGGAGGAGGAGGAGGAAGAAGAATTCGTGCCTCACCTGCTACTACCTGACAGCGTTGATGTGCTGGAGAAGTTAGACAGGAAGTACAGAAAGAAGAAGCAGCAGAAGAAGCAAAGACTTCGACAGTTTAATGACCTCTGGGTTCGCCTTGAAGAGAGGTAGCTAATGGCTTGGGAGGGAGGATGGTTTATCATGCGAAGTGTACTTTAAAGTAGACTGACTGATCCAGTCTGCCAAACTTCTGCAAGGGCTAGATATATCCTGAAGACACGATCTGCCCTTTTCCCTCACCATGATACTTTCTGAAACATTGACACTGCTTTTGCCTTTAGTGGCTTTTTTTTACCTAATTAGATTTGTGGAAAATATGGCGTGTAACAGGTGGAACCCTTGTCTGGATCATTTTGCATTTTAATTCATAAATTCCTCTCTGTCATGGGAAGTTCTGTCCAGTGGTAGATGGTACAGATCAAAGCTTTGGCCCTTATCTAAGAAGTGCTGCAGATGTGAAAACTCTCATACCTGGCCTATGTGCTCCTTGCATTTGGACAATGTATTTCCAGTCTCTGTATTCTTATAATCTTAAAAAGCATGTCAGCCTAATGGATTATATAAATAAAAAATTGATTGTCATGTGAGGCAAAGGTTAATACATAGCCCTAAGTTTTCATCTAGAAGAGCTTGCTTACCAACAAGTACTACAGCAGCCTACAAAACAAACAAAAAAAAAATAAGGCCAGTGTCTCCATCACTACCTGTACATGAGCCTGCGGCTGATTGTTTGCCTTAGTGTTTCCCTCCTGTCAGATAACAGACATTTTGTATTTTGTGTCTTTGGTTGTATCTCTGCCATACTGAGGTTGAAAGCATTTTATTTTTATGATACTATAAAGAGCCAGACAGGTCAGGATGATGCAGAGAAGTCTGTTGGTTCCTGAAATGAAGCCTCTACATTCCTTGGCTTTTCTCACCTCTGAAAAATATATTTACTACTCCTCTCCAGGTTACTGAATATAGCAGGGTTCTTCTATGTCTTTCCTATCACATACTTGAGTCCCAGTTGTACCACTGTTATGAGTGATACATTACTCAGGCTGACTGCAAGTGCAGTGTATGTATTTTGGAGACAAAGGGAGGCAAATGCACATGGAGGCTAACACAACCACTGATAATGCCTACAGAGACTCCAAGATTGACCACAACAAATATTCTATTGATCACACTTGGTTTTGTCTTTTAGTGTATCATTTGCTTTCTCTTAATGTAGTTGATACCAGCTGATTGTGAATGTGTTTTTGAAGTTTCTGTCAATAGTCTATTTAGTGGAAATACTAAGGAATGACCATCTTAAGCTCCCACCCTGCCTTCACAGTGACATACTCAGTTTTTCACGTGAAGCTTTTCTCATAAAGCTCAGGGAAGTCAGTGGGCAGTGGTTGTGCACTTGCAGTATCAATCCCTTCAGATGTTGGAAGATGTGCTATTGTGATTAAACTGGAGGTGCATTAGGGCTGCATACTGGATTGCAAGTACTGCCAGGCAGTATTGAGGGAAAAACAAAGCTAGGGATGGCAGCTTAGGAAACTACTGCATAAATATGGGAGCAGAAATTCCCGCTTTCCTTCTGTATTTTTGTAATGTTTCCTTTCTTCCCCTGCTAATTGTCATCCTTTGTGCGAGAAATTTACCCGGATGCTAGGTGACAGATTCTTTCTTAGGGGTGAGCCCTTAGCGGCAGACAGCTTGAACGTCTGGAGATGGAGCTGTTTGTTGCACGACAGTTCTGCGAAAGACAACCAATGTCTGGGAGATTGCTACGCCCTTACTGCCCAGGGAAAATAGCTTGTCCCTCAGGCTCAAACCCCACTCCTGCGCAAGGTTTCTGCAAAGCAAGGGATTATCTCCGCACTCTGTGCCCAGGCACCCGCGTCCATGCCGCCGCAGGCGCCTGGGCAGGCGTGGGACGAGCGGACAGCGCCACCTCGTGGTGCAGCCGCGTCTCTTCCCGCAGAAATCCAGCGCTTCTGGAGCTGGAGCTCGAGGTCGCTGGGGTGTAGGGCGCATCTCACTGGGAGTCTCAGCCCCTGCTCTAACCCTTCCTCGAGGTGCTCCGGCACAGATAAAGGTCTCAGGTTTCTTGTGCGTAGGCAATTCGCGGCTTTCGGGATGATCTTAACGGTCTTTTCTAACATAAATGATTCTGTGATTCCTCCTGTGAGCTTGGAAATGTGAAACGTGAAGCTCAAGTGATTGTAATACAGTCTTATAGTGGGCTTGAGAGAACGGCTTTGGTTTGTGCCTCTGTAGGCATCAACTGCCAGCTGTACTTCTTTGATGTACTGCCAGCTGGCTTCTCTCCAGTTATTGCTCAATTCTGCTAGGGAGCCATTTGGGTAAGGAAGACTAAATATTTTTAAAAAGGATACTAATTGCCTTCAATTTACCAAAACATTTTTGCTTAGAGGGCTAAAATAAGACAAAAACTATGCACAACAGCCAGGGATTGGGTGCAGGAGAAATTATTCAGCTTTTGTATCTGACAGGTGGACTTGTTTTTAGTTTTGTACAAATTTGTCTTCAGTTTCCACTCAGCGCCTTGAGGCTCTGGGGTGTATGCCAGTCCTACAGCTGTGGGATCAGGCATTGCTTTCAATCCATTGCCAACACCTGTGTAGTACCTGATCCTTATGAGCCTTGGCCTGCTGTGGTGTGTGATCTCCCCCAGTTCAGGACAGTTGCCATTAGCAACTTGGAGCATACAAATTTCTCTCCTCTATCACATATTGCCATAATGGGAGCTCAGCATCATGTAGACTCTGATTCATTTTTTGTCCATCACCATGTCAGAATACTCATTTCTGCTTGGAAATACTCTGGAATGTGTGGATCTTTTCCCAGTGACTCTAGGATGTGTTTCTGGAAATGACTCTTTCTCTCTTTAAAGTGTATCATTTGTAATTCCTTACCTGTGGAGGAAATCACACAGAATAAAACCGAGTTTGGTCCACTCAAAGATGCATGAAACATGGCCAAGGAAGGTGTACTCATGTGAAAACTGGTGCCTCACTTGAGCTGTGCTCAGCAAGTGTTGCTGCAGTGACACTCCTCTGCAACAATGCTTGGTTTGTTGTTACATATTTTCCATTTAGCTGAAAGGCACTAGGAATATGGTCATTTTACCCACCTGACAGACTGTGGGGAGTAATGGGCAGGCTGGGTAGACCTGAGGAAGATATTTTGTTGCTGTCATCACTCTCCTCAGTCGCTTCCCTATTTACCCCCTAAACTACTTCACAGTTCTGCTGTGTAGCACCCTTGTCTGTGTGGCTGGCATGGGAGCTGCCCATACCTGTGGGGAAGAGACAAGTCAGCACTCTGCCATTAGGAGATGCAAACTTTCAGCAGGTGTGTAGCTTGTACAAGAGACCATTCCCATGAAACCAGAGGACTCATAAGTGGACAGCAAAGAGACTGACCGCCTCCTGCTCTGTGGCTCTTAGGCAGTTCTAGGCTGGGTCTGGAATGACGTTCTTCTCTTGCCTTGCAGTGCTACTGACCCTCCTCCCCGGATCCGCATCATTAATGGATACATCACCATCGAACCCCAGCCCCGGCGCCATGGACACTCTAGTCACGCTCACACTGACACCAGCAGTGCTCACCAGCTTTCCCATTGTCTCTTCCTCCTGCTACTGACCTTGACTTTGCATATGAAAATGTTGCATTGAAGCACAGAGGGAACCAAGCTGCAGGGCTCTTGTCTTAGAAATAGAAAAAGAAACTTATATGAAAAAAGAAATAGAAGACTCTGTGTGGGACACAGAGTTCTATAGGATGTTCTTAAACTGCCTCCTTTTCCTGAGTCTGGATCATTAATGCTCTTAACTGATTTGACCTGCCCAATACAGGAGAAGATATTTTAATGAAATTGTTATTTATCCTTCTCTTGCAGAAGAGTGATTTCATGTTATCCCAGAATGTTTTGGGGAGATTATAATGTTGCTATAACATAGCTGTTGTTTAGGTATATGAGCCCATCTGAATTACAATTTATTCACCTTCAATACCTTGTAAGAAAATGTACACACCACTGACTTGTTTATTAGAACAGAGTATTTTACAGATTCACAGATTATTGTGAGTTGGAAGGGACCCACAAGGATCATCGAGTCCAACTCGTAAACCACACCACTGCCTACCCGGTGGGAATTGAACCCTGGTCTCCCGCATGGCAGGCGGGGACACTCACCACTGTACTAAAGTGGATTTCAATTTTAGTCATATAAGCACAGCTGGGAAAGACAGGTTGGTATTTTATGTCTCTATTCTTGCTTATTAGGGCTCCAGATTACAAATAAAAGTCCATGACAACACGTTCTACTATAGAATAAAACAATGAAGACTTGTCAACAGTATGTTTCTGCTGTCTGTTTGGTGCTGTGTTGAGAATGGTACACTTGAACCTCCAATGGCCAGACAAGGATTGTAAGTGCAAATTCATCACAGAATATTCTGTGTTGGAAGGGACTGAAAAGGATAATTGAGTCCAGCTCTTAAATTCATGGCCTATACAGGGATCAAACTTATGACCTTGGTGTTATTAGCACTGTGCTCTGACCAGTGTAGGTTCTTAGGGAACTTCACAAATCATACTGTTGGACACTTCCAAAATAAGTTCTCAGAAGGTGATTTGAGAACATCAGATGCAGGTTTTCTCTCTCTTTCTAAATCACGAATACATATATTGCTATTTTATGGCTGGGTTGACATTTGGGGAGAAGGGATTTCCTTTTCTAGTTCTACACAATTTGACTTCATTCTGGAAATCCTTGCGAGTTTTCTACAGACTACATTGCTAAGACTTTCCAAATTGTTGTAAGTGCTTTGCTGTCTGTGTCAAATGGACATGAAGCTGACAGTTGAAGGTAAGAAGCTTGGAAGTGGTGACAAATAGTTTTCCGTGTTTGTACAGGACATCCTCTTGTGATCACACTCATTTTGTGAGCAACGTATGCCTCCCTCCACTTAGGGGACATTTAATTGCCTGAGAAGGTCTCATATTCATCCATGGAAGGACTTGGAGACAACATATTGAGCTTGGTAATTTGGAAACATAGAAGTCACCTGTCCCAGTGAGACAACAAATGCTCAATTTCCCTTCCAATGCATTTACACATGCTTTGCTGCCTTTTCTATTGCTTATAAAAAATACTTCCTTTTTTATCTTCCTGAGGCACATTGGAGGAGAAACAACAAAGATTACAACTTTCCTAACAGGCTTTTCATCTTTTGATCTCAAATTTCAGTCCACCTTCAGAAGGACTGACCCTGCACAAAGCCTGTTTGCTGAGGAAAACAGAAAGGAGTGGCTAAGTATCACAGCTGCAGCACTGTGGGGAATGAAGTGTATCTGGGCTGAAGTAGAAGACACCCTATCTCATTGTACATTCCTTCTTACATGTAGTACTGCAAGACCTCAGGGTCCTGACTGCATTCTGGCTTCCTTGGGTTTACACAGCAGCTCGGCTGTTGGTATGTTTTTCCCTGCCTCTAGCTCTGATTGATCTTTCCTGGTAACAGACCTGATGGATCTGGAGCTCGTTTTCCTTGACCTGAAGATCATACATAATATAGAGTAGTTACAAAAATGCACTGCAGCCTGACAAACAGGGAACATAGGATCATAGAATGGTTTGGGTTGGAAGGCAACTTAAAGATCATCTCATTCCGACGCCTCCTGTCTTGGACAGGGCCACCTTCCACAACCACCAGGTTGCTCAAGGCCTCCCTCAACCTGACCCTGCATAATTCCAGGGATGGGCCATCCACAACTTCTCTGGGCAGCCTGTTCCAGTATCTCATCACCCTTACATACATACTTACGTATTTTACCAGTGCATAAGAGTGGGGCCACCGAAATCATTACATCAGAGTCTATCCTGCACTTGCTAACCTATGCATTGACATTGCCTCTCCTCCAACTCTCCTTAGGAATTGTGGCACAGGTCCAAAAGGAATGGAAACAATGAGAAAAAGCAGCTGAGGCAGAGCTGCTATTTCTTTTCTCTATGTCTAGCCCTAGGCTAATGTGTACAATAGCCCCAGGCTGACTTTTCCCTTTGTTTACTCCTCCATAGTTGTTCCTGAGCTTCATTTCTGTGAGGGTAACCAAGTTGAGTGGAACAGCCACCAAAGTTTTTCTTAGATTGGCATGAGGAAAAAACAGTTATAAAATGCTCATGAATAATAGAGACCTGAAGTAACACTATGGATAATTCTGTTCTTATGGTGTCACGCATTCTGTAACCTGTTTCCAAGTGCCTGACTGTGTCAGCAAAACAGGGATGTACTTAAACCGTGATGGATTGTACACCTGCAGAAGCTGCATACTGAGAGTCTTTCTGCAAAGTAACCTAATTCTTTCAAGATATTTTTGAGGGTCTCATGGACTTCACTTGATACCTGTGAACTTTTTCCTTCAGACCAGTAATTGCTGATTCTCCTCTCTGCTCCCCCCCACCCTGCCTCCAAATTAGTTTGTGCAGGTTTAAGCAGTACCAGTAGAAGATCAAGGGACCAATCTTCTACATGTAGACACCCAGTGTGGAAACTGCTTCTGGAGTCCCAAGAAAAACTTGAGCAGCATTAATGTCCTTTTGCTGAAAGGCAGGTCTGAGGCTAAAATACTGGGAAAGACCTGTTTTCAGCAGTCTGCTGGAGGGCATTTTTGAGCCACAGCTCAAAAAGTGAAGTGACACAATTCTCTACTTGTCAGGCCACATGAAACAGCCATCTGTCTTGGGGACTTAACATTCCCAAACACTTTGGTACTGTGCAAACCTCTCGCCCATTCAGAAGGACTTCCCTAAGTAGACAACTCATACTCTTGTGAGATGTGCATGTACACAGGCTGCTTTCTGCACATTAGACTGATAGATAGCCCAGTACGTCCAGTACTGAGATTAAAAAAAAATCATGAGTATGGTATTTGACCTGCCCAGGTTGTTGGGCTTCAGCAGACAAGCATGATTGGTATAATCTGCTGCTGAGAGAGCATACTCTAGTCTAGTAGTGAAGCCTGGATAAGCATTTTGGGGTCCCAAAAATTTCTCTAAGTCTTAGTACTTAGTACCTGGAGAGGGTAAGAGAAAGATTCTTACCGGCTTAGACAGCAGATTTTCTGGAGCACCGGAAGAAGGCTGGGCCCACACAGCAAAAGAAATAACTCTTTCAGTGACACATTGCTTGTGATCTGGCCATGTCTAAACCTCTTTTAGAAAATTTGTAGACATTTTCTGGTCCTGGGCCTTTCTGTCACACTGTGGAAGAAAGATAGTCATCAGATAAACTGGGTCACATATGACGAGGAAAGGTTGAGAAAACGGGCAGAATAGTACTTCACCAAATGGGATAAAAGCTCCTATCATAGCAGGAGAGTCTATGTTGTATTGACCTCCGCACCAGCGCCTGGGGAATTTGGAATGCTCTCCTCTACAACACAACCTGATCCCATACTCTATTATTCTAAAGAACATGTCTGGTGCATGCACATCATCTCCTGTGATCTCTTCATTCCCTGCTTGAACTTCTGAGCACACTCTGTGCAGGACCCTGCTTTCTTACCTTGCACCTATTAGTCAAGCCTATTCCTATTCAGTAGTATGCATGTTCTTCAGGGCAGTAATTCTCCTCCTCTCCGACAGGAACAGCATATCTCTGGCGTCTTGAACTGTGATTGACACCATAGACTGATCCTGGCGAACAAAACTCTGAATATGTCCATGTAATCTTTCTAGTATTTGCAGGTTAAATAATGGTGGGGTCTTTGCTATTCATTTTATCTAGTCCAACATAGTGTTACTTATGCAGATGAGAAACTTTCTTGCCTAAAAACATGACTTCTGAGTTGATACTATACCTTTAATCTGCTTTCTCAAGGCTCCAAACTGTTTATTACTAGGTCTAAACGGACACCAACAGATCTGCCCACTTACAGCAACCACGCATTGAGAAAAAGGAAGCAAAGACATGCTCTGTACCTTTTGTGATAATGCGTGCTTGATCACTGGGATACTTCATATTGACGTGAAGTAAGAAGACTGGTTTTCATAGAAACTCTTTTATAGTCATTGATTGTCAGTGAATCAGATGTTTATCCATTCATGCAGTATCATTCAGCTAACACTAGATGTTGCCAAGGTGCTTAAGAACCTGGTTGTCGGCATGCAAAAGGGAGCAGTTTTCTTGAGGCTTTGGAAAAGCTAACCTCGGTACAAAGCTATAGACTTCCTATTTCAGAATTATTTCAGCCAGCAGTACGACTGTATTTCTCCTCACTTTATCTGTCATCATGCCACTCTTTAGTTCTGGCTAGGCCTATCTAAATGATGATTTGGAAGGAAACTGTTATCTACCTTCTAAAAACTTCCCCTGTGTTTTTGTTACCTCTGTAGGAAGAAGTGCTACCCAGGGTGGAAAAATGCACACTTCAGGTGAATATGATGAAGTTGTTACTCAGCCTCCAGAGCATCGTCGCTGTTTTCTATACCATAGAAAGTGTTTTTGTGCTCTGTCTGTTGTTCTGTTTGCCATGATGTTTAACCTTGAACAAGAAAAAATTTATGGTTAAAGCATTGAAGTGGGAAGTTGGAGTACTTTGTTNCTGCGCGGGCTTTTGCTTTGCTTCATTTGTGCTATATTAAACTGCCTTATTCCAAACCACCCTTTGTATATCATCCTATAATCAGGACTGAGCGACCATTTGGGCAGGGTAAAACCCATTACAACATCCTTGCTTCGGCAGGCATTTTAGATGAGTAGTTTTTCCCTATTTCTGCCTTGCTTTCTCTTTTCTTAAGAAGGGACTTAGGGATGCTTCCTTCCCACATAGGGGAAAGAATGTGTATTCTTAAATATATGTATCTAAATGCTTAAATGGAATGGATAAAATAATGTAGGAGTAAATACACTTAGAGGATAAAACCATGAGAATTTTAAAGATGTTTTAAAGATCTTAGTTTTTAAAGATCTGTAGTGAAGATGAGAAGTCTATATAAAAATACTCAACTCTCCACAGTAACATGTATTTTGGGGAATTAATGGCCACTGTAGAGTCCTGGCAGCCTGATTTGAAGAATCAGAAAGTGACAAATTTAGTGTGTTAGGTAAGGGCATAGAGATTTAGGGATTTTAGTGAATTAGTGAATATTTAGTGAATTTCTAGCGAATTTTAGAACGATTAGTAGACTTTAGGATCATTCAGAAGGCCTGAGAGTTAAGGTTGAATATTAAGGGTGTTCTGCAGGCTGTGAAGGTAAACAAATGGGAATGTTAACCAAAACACGGGAAAAGAATGAAAAACATTGGAGCTAATTGGTTGAAGAACTCATAGCAAGTGACATAATGCTGTGAAAATGAATATTCATATGGCAATTTGCATATGGATGAGGCAAGGGGTTAAGAAGGGGTGACAACTGGGAGCAGGGCTCTTTTGGCACCTGGCAGTAACAGA
>WEKX01024050.1:35286-49619 GCA_013390025.1 Pitta sordida | reverse complement strand
GCAATTCTGGCATAATCAGCTCATGTTTAACAGCCTTCTAGTAGAACAAAAATACAGGTAAGTCAGTTCTTAAAAAAAAAATCACATCCATGAGATGCAGTAATTTGATGATATATATATATATATATATAATTATTCCACTTTTATGGTGCAGAGCATCATCTTCAGTAGTACAGTCAGCCCTCTTACACTTCGCGCCCCCCATACTGTGGCTTCACATCTTAGTGGCATGATTTTTTAGCGATGAAGGAAGCCCATTTTTGCAAAGGCACATGCGTGACCTGACATCCATGATTATTCAAACTAGACAGTCGTAAATATGCAAATTTCCCCTACCACGGCTTCCCGCGCCGCACTGTGGCTCCGTTCGGGGCTGCGACTCAGCTCGGCTTGGCTCAACACGGCTGGCCCACGCCGTGGCTCAGCTTGGCCGGCCCGCACTGTGGCTCGGATCAGCTCGGCATGGCCAGCATGCGCTGCGGCTCAGGGACATGGCTTGGCTCGGCTTGGCTCGGCTCAGCCGGCCCGCGCTGTGGCTCAGATCAGCCCAGCTCGGGGTGGCCAGCCTGCGCTGCAGCAGCAGGGCGGAGCTGAGCTGGGCGAGCACTGCTCCCATAGCAGCTCAGCTTGAGCGCTGCCCACCCCACTCCCCTTGGCTTGGCTCCGAGCGAGGAGGCTGCATGCAGTTACGAAAGATTTACACACTCTCAGGTTAGACATGCTGTCAGAGACTTTCTCGAATAACTCTGAGACATACTTGTCTACCCCAAGTATGGAGAGACCACATCTACCCACTTGGAGAAACACCAGGACAGCCGCACAGGTGGCTCCCCCACACCAGTGTCCCCGGCTGAGTGGGAAAGGGTTTTTTCCTGGTGTGGGTTGGCCATGGGTGCTGGGAAGCACCAACACAAACACCGACACACAGCAGGGCAGCGCCAAAACAGCACCGGCGTGCAGGGGAATGTGTAAGGGTATGGGACAAATTTGCATATTAATGAGCTGCCAGTCAACGCAGAAGTAGGGCTTCACAGCACCTGATTAAGACTGCGGGTCCGTGATATAGGAGACCTGACTTTAATTGGAGTTAGCACGTTTGACTTTCATGCCAAAATTCATTAAGAATATTTACACTGTGAATTACTGTGTCCCAGCCACAGGGCAGTAGAGAATAGATCTTGCGTGGCAAGTTTTGTTTAGATCAAGCGTTTTGTGAAGCTACTTCACAAGTGAACATTTCCTATGCTTCAGCCAGCCTAAGTAATGTCCTCTGCAACTGAAAAAGTAGCAAAGTCTGTGTCACAGAATCCTACAAAAACTAAATGCAGCCAAGCAAGGTCTCTGCTAGCTCTCTGTCCACATCTTGCTATGATTTGCTTAGGCCAGATGCCATACGCCATTATATGTCTAGCAAAGGTTTCTTGAGGTTTCAAGGAAGCCTAAGAAAAAGTCACTTGAAAAAGTCAGCCTCTCCCATGTAAATTTGAAAAACAACAAGTTCTGTTCATTGAACAGACATTTTTGAATTACCTGAACAAATCATGAAATAAAGCCAGAATCATAACAGGACTTTTTTTTTCAAGGCAAGAACTTTCTTTCCCTTCACTACTTGCTACTCTTTTGCATATCTCATCAGCAGTACCCTCATCCACAACAGGGCCTTTCAGGCTCATCATCTGCTAAGTCATTTACCCCATCTTCCAGAGGTTGAGAACTTACTTCTGGACCATGCTACAACAGCTCAGCTGGCTCCAGCCCAAAATACAGGGCATATGCTGGGGAGCTGGCAGGGTAATCGGCTTTCGCAGAGCTATGCGGGAGTTTGCTGATGGGTTTATTACAAGAAGATGCTAAATCAGCAAAACCATTCCTGAAATTAATCATATTCACATTTTTAAAGAAATCTCACAGACAGGTTTAAGATTCCAAATTATATGAAACTGTGTATTAAAACAGAAAAAGGCTCAGATTTAAGCTGTGTGACAATATCCATCTGGCCTTCTTCAGCCCGTCTCGTCTAGTCCTCCCTTTCTCCTATTACTAGCAACTGTGGAAAATTTCAAGAGCTAAAGCTCTCAGCCTGACTCACAGCATAAAAATATTCCAAGGCTTTTGTAGGATGTGTAGACCGTCCCCCCCCAACTCTCCCTGCTTGGCTCTTGCAGCATGCAGCATTGCTCCTGTTTCCAGCCTACAGACAAGCCAGCTTAACTGCTTTTTCTCCTCTGGGCTACGTGGGAGGGGTAGCATGTCCAAGACTAGAGTCTCCATGGATAACAACATTACTTGCTGGAATGTTGTAGCCTTAGAAAAGACCTAATAGAGCTTCTGTTTGCTTTTGTTAAGGGCACGATTTTATGAAGGCTCTGACCTAGTGGCAGACTCTGGTGTAACTATAGACACCACGATGCGTGGAGGACGGCTTGGAGTTTTCTGCTTCTCTCAGGAAAACATTATTTGGTCCAACCTGAAGTATCGCTGCAATGGTAACGTTGCTATTGCATCATTTTTATTCACAACTAGCAAATGACCATGAAGAACTGGTAGTGTGGCTATTGGATTAAGCCATTTTTCATCCTTTCCTTTGCCTGTCATTTACAAGGTGTGAAACACCTCCCCTTACACCCAGCAGCACAGTGTAGCCCAGCCAGATAGGAAGTAACGCCTGAGAGCTGCTCCTCCCAGAGCAGTCACTGTGCTGCAGAGTGTGCCAACGGAGTAGCACACCTGTCATCAGAGAATTAGGGATTTTATTTAAAGCCAGCTGACTTTGAGAGCTGTAAACATACAGTGAATACTCTGAGGCCGCTATGTGCGTAGGATCTCTTGAGCTTTGAGTACAGGGTGAAATACAGCTGGAGAGCCAGTGGACTCAAGTCACCAAGCATCAGTGTCACATATGTACTTACTGGTTGCTCCTGTGTATGGGAGGGCAAGATCCTAAGATGCCTTTCCTCTCATGGAGGAGTACTGCTGACTGTGGGCATGTGGTGGATCGCGTCTCTTGGGGAAAGAGCCCTGCAGCTTAGCCCTGATCTCCCACTACATAAAATATCTAAAACATTAGTCACTTCACACAAAAGCTGATCTTATCATGGTATTTCTGCCCTGGTAGCAGTTCCGCTAGCTTAAAGTGGGGCTGGAGGGGCTTCCCCTCGTCCTCTCAGCATTGATCCACATGCAGCCTTTGGAAAACAATTACCAGCCAATTTGGAATAGTTTCCTTGCCTGCTTTCTGTGGATCCAAGAAGCCCAGTTCCAGGGGACTGCATGGCCACTCTGTGGCATGTTCTATTGATGAGCTCTGGAGGTTTCTTTAGTACAGTGGTGAGTGTCTTCACCTCTCATGCGGGAGACTGGGTGTTCGATTCCCACCGGGGAGGCAGTGATGCTGTTTAAGAGTTGGACTCAATGATCCTTGTGGGTCCCTTCTAACTCAGAATATTCTGTGGTTCTTGGGCACTCAGAATACCTAGGCTGGCACTTGGAGATCATGGTTAAACAGGGGCACTTCTAGACAGTAATGTTTACAATTAAAAATTACTTGATTAGCATTTTAAACAGTGTATGGTTTCCCAGAGCTGCCACTAAGTCATACTTACCTGGCAGTAAGCAGGCAGCTAGGTTTGCCACAGGAGCTGCAGTAGGTCAGGAAAACCCATTCAGAGGGTCTCTGGAGTCCCCAGGTATTCCTGATCTTATTTCAGGCAAGTTTCTTCATTTGCAGAGAGTCTTGAAAAAAAGAATTTCAAGTCTTAAAAAAATGCTCAACAAAAAGCAGAGGACTTACCCTTTTTTTCCTTTATACTGTTTATATAGTTACTACTTTCTTTTTTGAGTTTTGAGTTACCTGTCCTGTATCAGGGTGGAAATACTCCTAGTAAAGCTGATGTCATGCAATTGAGCTTCATTGCAGTGGCTCCATTGTTGGCTGCAGCTTTACCTCTGTGGTTGGCCCTGTGGCTCTGCCAATACAATTTTCTGAGATCTGGCAAAGACAGACTACTGACAGACTACCCCTCCTAACAGAATCGTAGCCACTCTTACAACATTGGTTCATCTCCAGCTCCCTTCACCAAATCTCAGGCCTTTCTGCCAGTTATTGTGGGTCCTGGGGTTAATGCTTTTTGTCCCTTCTTGTGGCATTGGAAACCATCACAGGGAATTAGGACTCATGAGAAAGAGAGATGCTGACACTGCAAACGTGTCTGGCGCGCAGAGCAAGAGAACCACTTCTTGTGCCTTTCTGGTCAGTATTTATTAGTAAAAGTTTGAGAGTCCAAGCCCCAGAGTTTTGCAGGAAATCTAATCTGAAGATGGATAGTACTCCCTTGTGGGATGGCACTATAGCACACACTGTCGCATTAGTCTGTGATTCTCAGTGGTGTATGGCTAAAATTAAAAACGTTCCCTGTAAACAAAAGAAAAGCATGTTACCTGAAAAAGAGGGTAAGTGGCTTATTAATTAAAGTTCTTCTTGATTTTGCCAGAAGAGACTTAACTTTTGCATATCTTCCTGTTTTCAGACACCATCCCAGAGGACTTCCAAGAATTTCAAGCGCAGCAATTTGGTGTTGGGGATATTTAAGAAGTAAAAGCAAACTAACATTGCTAATGCAAACATTAAAACAATGTATTTTAAATCCTTATATGATTTTTGTCAGAGTGCACACTGCAGCTTTGTTCTTATTGATGTGACTATGTCAGACTTTTTTTTGTATGAAAGTGAAAATAAAAAAGGAGACAAAATGGACTTGAGCCTCACTTGTTTTCAAGTTTGCCCTAAGATCTAGGGAGCAGGATGTAACTGGAGTAACACTTGCATAAAACATTCTCAAGAAGTTTGAATATACTGCCCTTTGTGATTCAGTATTAAACAGGGTGGGGGAAAAAGTGAAACTTTGTTTACCCTGCATGTATTAGAAACAACAGGTTGCATCGGGCATGAAGTGGTTCAGAGCTTTCTGGCTAAGCTAAAGGCTTCTTAGTAACTTTCCACTCCTGCTAGGAATACGTTGTATCTCCTGTAGAATAGTTTAATGCCTTTGGAGACTCTGTTACCTTTGGCAGACCTCCGTTAAGATCTCTATTAGATCTCCCTACCCTCCCACTCGCAGAAACTATGAGCAACACTATCACATCCTGTAAAAGTAAAAAGCTGACTGCAGGGCATTGTAGTCACATCTTAGGACTTGCATGTGACTGAAACAAAAGAAAAAGACTGCAGAGATAAATGCTGAATCAGCTAGATAGAGAAAATAACTAACTTTCATATGAACAAAGCCAGGCTTTGACAAGCTGTCTCCATTCAGAGCCAAGCTCTATCGGCAGGTACTGCAGTCTTATGCAAATAAGTCACCAAGTTAAAGACCCAAAACGCTGCACTATGTATTAGTAACCATTAGAAAAGGACTGGAAAACAATAAAAAAATCAAAGAAATTGTAACACAATGCATTCTATAATTTGAAGTGCAGAGAGGTGTTGATACAGTGTGCATTTCTACTACATTTTTTAAAATGGAGCTAGCAAAGGAAGGGAGGACAGGCTCCAAGGACTGCTGAACAGAAATACATTGCAGCTTATGGGATAGTTATTTTTAAAAGAACAGTGGGAGGGAGGAGGAAGGAGGAAATGGGATCAGAAGTAACCCTGAGAAAATAAACAATCATAGCTCTGTCCCAGCCCAGGGATACAGAGGAAATGCTGAGTTAAATTCAGGTGAGACTATCAAAACAAAACAAAGTTTCCACTTCTCAGTGCAATGAATATACCCTTAAGAATATTACAAGTTATCCAAGGTTTTGACTACTGGCAGTCTTTTCCCTGTGGGCTTATCCACCATTGCCAAAGTTTCTGGAAGAGGGTGGCCCATATCACACTGCAAAGAGCATGATGCAGGCGTCCTCTTGCTCAGTGCTTCATGGTTAAAGGTCCTCCAGTTTCAGTCCTCCTTTCCACTTGGCTTCACCAACCCCAACTTCACTCACCAGGCCTGCAATCTCATGAAAAGTGAATTCCAGCTTTTGGAGACAAACATTTGCCTCAAGAAGCCACAATCTTGGTTTGGGAGACACGCCCCTCACATTCACATCAGAGATTGTGCAGTCTCTGTGTAAAAGACTTTAAACAAACTTCTCTAGCACCATGACCCCTTTCTGGACTATTGTGCAATGCAGACATAGCTCCATGTGTGGCCTCTGGAAACTGAACACACTGCAATCCCGTAACTTTAAAACTGAACATGTAGCTCATTCTTGCCCCCACTGCCTGCACAGCATGGCTGTGTTCAGCTGGAGCAGCAGCTGTAATTACTTTGGAGCTCAGAGTCCTGTAGCTCCTGTACCAGGGTCTAACACCACAACAAAGGTTAACTATTTCCTGTGTGCTGCAAACACCATGGCAAACACACTTCAAGTGCTTCTGTTCCCTCAAGACCATCTCCGTTGAATCACAAGAAGGGAACATGCTGCCAGGATGCTGCAGGGTGGGTGAGGGCATGGGTGGCCAGATTGGTGGGAGGCCACTGAGCAAAGGAACCACCATCCATGGAGATAAAACACTTTCCTTTGTGCAGATCTAGGCACGTCAAATTCAGCAGCTGCCCACTCCACCATCTGGGCAAGTAAGGAAGCCCCCGCCCCCAACCCCAAAATCAGAGATCTGTGTTTCAGAAAAATGCACAGGTTTCATTGCTACACCAGAGTAGCAGACTTATCTTAGAGAGCTGGATTATACAGAACAGATGCCACAGACAAATCTGTACAAATGCCATTGTCCAATACTGGAGAATGAATTTCTGGAGAGATGCAAAAATAACATGGACAGTTGTAATAGTCCATATTAGTTAAACAACATCAAGATTTAGTGAGCAAAAACGATGAACCAATTCGCTTTTACTGGCTCAGTAACTGTTTAGCTCACATATTTAGATACTTTTAAAGTTTCTCCTAGGATGAATTGATTTTTCAGTTTTTATGTAACACAAAAATTAATTTCAAATATAAGAAAAATTTTATTGGTCCATTAATCTGTAACAATACATTCACTCAGTATACAAAACTAAGTGTCCATAAAAACCATTAACATGCTTTTTAAAGGCAAAGCTGTAACTATTTTACAATCCAAATATAACAATTCTGAAATCTTTACCAATCCTTAAAAGTCAAACTGTTACAGTTACTACATATCACAACACTAGCAAAATACAATTAAATACACTAGCAAACCTTCACTACAGTGGGCTACAGCTTAATAAAATAAAGTACATACACACCAAAAAGTTTCCTTGAGATATTAAGAACCTTGAAAAAGACTAATTAAAATCCCCTCACCAGTAAGAGTGTTTATATTTTGACTATTTTGCATCCAGTTTCTGGACATCATATATGAGACCGAACACCACGCATTTGTGGTGAACAAAAAGCAGACAGTGAATCTATATATTCATAGTAAATCTTTTCTCAGCTTGTACATGACAAGTGGAATGATTTTCTCTGAAGTTAATTCTCCTCACTTTCTGTTTGCATGCATGTCCGACGACACCTAAGCACCAGGACTTGTATCAGTAACAGGAAATCTAAAGCTACAGTATGTCCAATGATCCAGTATTTTCCCATGGCTTTCCAAAATTCTTGGCTTCATGCTTTCTTCTTGGCTTTGTACTGAGGCTTCTTTGGCAAAAGCATGGCTTCAGTGTTGCACCCTGCAGCTCTGGTGAGCAAAAGCCCTGGAAGCTTTAAACTGCTGGAGTGGTTTCAAACCTGATGACTGTGTCTCTGAACAAGTATGTGCAGACAGCTGTATGCTACACACTGGTTAGACTGGCAAACAGGGAAAGTCAACATGGCTTGTAACTGAAATAAATCCCACTTTTTAAAAACAATGTTACTGAGCAGGCATGAATAAAATCCCAGTTTGATAAAACCCCAAAACAAGACTGGATTTAAGGCCTGTTTGAAACCTACAGAGTTTCTTTGGGCTTTAGAAAGCAGTCAGCGTGCCAGTTTCTCAAAGTTTCTATATTTTGAACCCAGCACAGTATGTTACGTCTGCATCCCCATCCTGGGGCACTTGGGCATTCTGCCATCAGGATGTTGAAAATGCAGAGACATACCAGTTCACCAGCTATGAATCCTGTTACAAGTACAAAAAGCCAAAGTTTTCTAAGCACTCCTGCCATTCCTGTGTACAGTTCTGTGAAACACTGAATTCTAATTATTGTTTACAAAACTGAAGACACAAATAAAATGTCATGGCATGGATTATGTGTTTCCCTCACACAAAGAACTTGTAGGCCACTTCAGAAAACAAAGAAGCAATTTTCACCGAGGAAAACTGATCCATATTGAAAATTATGATTCTTGACTTTGCTTCAGTGCTGCAGGTTGTCCTGCTATGAAAAGGAAAGGATCAGTAAGACCTGGTAACGAGGTCTTTGCTCGTTTCGAGCACCAAAGACATCTCATTTGACAGGCAGCAGGTTGTCTGGAAGTGAAACAGGTTTACAATGCCTTTAAAAAACAAATCCAAGGAAGAAAAGGGAAATAAAACGAGATGACACAGCCTGCAAGGAAAAGACATTGCTTCTAAAGCCTAGAAGGAAAAACAAGAGCAAAACTTTAGCTGCAGATAATCTGTACTCATTTAGCAACATATGTACAGTTTTGTGGTGTTTTGCTTCATCAACTTTCTAACAGTTTATAGTTTATAAAATATTCATAGCATGTTTTAAAAACAGTTAGTGGATCATTTTGTTGCTGATCCGTTCAGAGATGCCCATGATACTGTGGGCTGCTAGCCAAAGTACAAGTAGCACTGTCTTGAGTACCCCAATTTTCCTGATGCATCAGTCAAAACCAGAGAACCATCTTTTTTCCAATGCAAATGGTTACTTCTTTAATAGTAATTTTCTAGCGTAGAAATGGCTGCAGCAGTGGCTGATGAAGCAGTAACACATGCACAGCTTACAATCTCAAAGCGCTTATAGATTTGTAAAAAGGTGCTAAAAGAAACAAATAAATAAATAAATAAATAGACATGCAGTGTTTATGGTTCTGAACAGGGACAAGCCCTCTCTCTGGACCATGCATACTTTAGCAACACTACATTAAGCACTTCTGAAGAAAATGGCCCAGCCAGTCAGGATTTACCACATTAGCTGGTCATGTATAAGCTGTTTGAACCTTATGAAAATGCTTGAAGCAGAAAGCTAAGAGTATCACAAATATGTAATACCTTTGATGTGTGGTCACAGTGGAATTTCTTGCTTGGCATCCAGCTTCATGGGCTGTCTGCATGCTCTGAGGTACCAGGTGGCAAACAGCAAACAGGCATATCCATCTGCTTTCCATACATTCCTAGTGAGATTCTATTGTCTCATTTGTTCGTCCAGCTACCTGGGCTTAGAGACTTGCTCTCCAAGTCTGTTCCATTGATTTTACCCCAAACAAGAACCAGTCACAATTGTGGCTCTTGGTTGACTTCATGAGAGAAACTAAAATTTTTTCCAGTCTCAGATGAGAGTGAAGCAGTGAGGTCCCAAATAATCTTTATCATGGCAAATTGGAAACAGTAGAAAAATGCCAATAAAATTGTTTAATCTTCCCAGAAGAACAACTGCCAATACAGTCTGTTTCTTCAAGAGTCTAGTAACCATAGCATTAGTTTAAATTTAACTACAGGAAACTTAGTACAGGACGTGTTCTCTAGTCTTCCTCACTTCACAGAGACCAAAACCACTAGGAGCCAGAAATGTAACACTGGGAACAAATTATGTCTGGGAACAAATTCAATGAACAATTGTGGCACAAGTCCAGACAGATACCATACAGCTAACTGCCTCAAGCAGAGCAGTTATCTTCACCTTCAGGTATGGGGAGAGAAAGTTAACTGTTTACAGTTTAAATGCAAATGTAAGCAAAAACTACTTCTTTATTTACAAAGCATCAGGCTACCTGTGAGTTTTCCGAGTTACTTTTCCACTGCACAGTAATACCTGAAGCACTCTTATCCCCAAAGTTTTGTCAAGCACAGATTGTTTGGTCTTCCACATGCAGCATGGGTCTGATTGTGTCCTGTACACACTGGTGTAACAGCACAAGGCAGCATTACCCAGTCACTGGCTCAGTCCAGATTTTCAGTTCCAGTGCCACCTGAATTATTAGCTATCACAGCAGTAGGTATGAAGGCACTTCTTAAAAAAGGGCTTTTTTAAAATTCCACCTGCATGAACTGTTTGGAATATAGGGACTGGGCATTTGAATCCTTGACCCGAGCTGAGGATTTTATTAAGTAGTTGCACATGGAATTCACAGTATGGATTTTACAGCAAACACTAAGGTTGTAACATTTGCCTGTCCAGCAGAAAGTCTTGCCTCATGCAAGAAATAGAGCCTTTGCACACCCAGGTGCCACTAGTCACCGACTCCTTAGAAAGGCCTGGAAGTCCGCAGCTGGATCTGAGCAACAACAGGAACACACAGGCCCTCAAAGTTATTTTGTTTTATTTTTCTCCCAACATTTGCTCAGTAGCAGGCAAAACTGTGTAATCAGGCACTGCCCCATTCCCTCCCTATGTGTACCTGCAGATCTAGATGCTTAAGGTCAGTAGTTGGTAGAAAGGTAGAAAGGAAGGATGAAGGAGCAGCTCAGTGAGGTGAGTACTGTGTAAGAAGAACAGACTCATGACTCACTATGGACTTGATTTTTTGCAGCCTTGTTTCCTCCATGCAAAACCTATTTCCTTAATGACAAACCATAAAAAAAAAGAGCACAAGGAGGTGCACAAAGTTGTTACGCAGAAACTACACAAAATCAGCATTTTTGTAAACAATTAAGAACATCCATTCACCAAGATATGTACTTAGATCATCCGTATTTGTGACTGGGATGCCTGCTATCAGAACCAGATAACAGTTACCATTTCCTGCCTTATAACTTGACATAGTGCATGCCTTCTTCTGTAAAGCTCCTTGTCCTGATTGTTCTGTTACAAAAAACATGGCTAATTCAGAAAAACAAAAACACCAAAAAAACAGCTTAGTTTCTCATAGCACAACAGATACTGCCCTAGAAGGCAAACTCTGCAAGGCTCTGGGGACCAGGAGCAAGAGGAGCCTGGACTATGTAAATTGCAGCGTACAAATCTAACACTGGATCAAGGATGGTGAGTTGGACTAGATGATCCCTGTGGGTCCCTTCCACTCATAATATTCTGTGATTCTGTGAAGACTGTTTTTCAGAACAGCTGCTGTGAGGTAGGTACGGACAACTGTTAGTCATCATTGCACAGTCCATAAGCTCTTATCTTAGAGATGGGACAGATAAACGCTTCTAGTCTGAAAATGCACTAACAAAGGCCTTTTCCTGCTGCAGAAAGACCTGCCCAGTGAGACTCCAAGCACAGGCAGAGACATACTGACAGTTTCCATGTTAGCAGAGCTATTGGCAGGATCAGAATCTCTCTGCAGAAGCAAAGAGAAAGAGAAGAACCTGCTGCAGTCTCCAGAGCTATTGGTTGCTTTTCTAACTACTGTGAAAGCCAAGCTTCAGCTGCTTCCTCTTAACCATTGGCACAAACAAGGAGAAGAGCACCAAGACAGTTACTGCAGGACAGATTTTGCCTTTCCTCAGATCTTACGCCAGATGTATTTTGAGGCTCAAATCACTGGGGTAGGTGGTCTAAATACACAGGACTGCAGATCTGTATATTTTGTTTCAGGTAAGAGTGCTTAGAAAGCTCCAATCAGGACAGAAGCCCAGGGATACCACTGCAACAAGGCTGCTAAAAACAGTAACAAAAAGAAGAGCAGAACTGAGATTCGTTATGGTAAGATTACTCACCAGGTGTGCATTAGCCATCAATTATTGCAACAAAACAACTAAGGCATGTAGATCTTTTGGCCATCTTACTGGCCTCTATGTTGTGCT
The DNA here is from genome assembly GCA_013390025.1 of Pitta sordida. Taxonomy (NCBI): domain Eukaryota; kingdom Metazoa; phylum Chordata; class Aves; order Passeriformes; family Pittidae; genus Pitta; species Pitta sordida. The sequence continues at coordinate 37,690 of WEKX01024050.1, read as the reverse complement.
TTTCTTTGTTTTGCAGAAAGCATTGGGTAAAGATATAAGGCTCAATCATATTAAAAAAAAAAAAAAAGAAACTGCTAAATCGGTTGATTTTGTTTATATCCTGCACATTTCAGGCTGTATATGTGTATATATATATACCATCAACACTCTTCCACTTCACGCCACCCATATTGCGGCTTCACATCTTAGCGGCGTGATTTTTCAGCGATTAAAGAGGAACATTTCACAACTGCGCATGCGCGACCTGGCACGCATGAGTATTCAAACTAGGCAGTCATGAATATGCAAATTTCCCCCCATGTGGCTGCCCGCACCACAGCTCAGCTCGTCTTGGGGCGGCTGGCCTGCACCATGCTGCGGCTCAGCTTGCTGTGTGCAAGTTATGAAAGATTTACACACTCTCAGGTTAGACATAGTGCCTGAGACCAGGCACCACATCTACCCTGAGTATGGAGAGACCAGGTCTACCCACCCGGAGAGACACTGGGACAGCAGCATGGGCGGCTCCCTGCGCCCGTGTCCCTGGCCACGCAGAAAATGGGTTTTTCCCAGCATGGGGTGGCTGTGGCCACAAGGAAGCACCGAACAGCACATGAACAGGGACATACAGCAAGGCAGTTCCGAAATGGCACTAGAGCACCAGGGGGCCGTGTGAGGGTGCAGGGCAAATTTGCATATTAATGAGCTGCCAATCAACGCAGATGGAGGGCTTTGCGGCGGAGGGTCAAGACCCGCAGTACCGTGGTATAGGAGACCTGACTGTATATCTATCTGTAGAGAGGGGGAAGACAAAACCTCTGGGACCAACCTAAGTCATAAATTGCTCCCACAGAAATGTAGATAACCATGGAGGTTCAACCTTATTCAGCATTTAGAGCATTTAAGCTGCTGTTCTACCACCAAATCATCTGCTTAAAGCAAAAAAAAAAGGTGACAAGGTAGGGTTTAATATTGTCAAGTCATTTGTACTAAAGTAAGTCTTTGTTACATTTGTGTCTTCTGGGTTGGTTTTCTTTTTCCCTAACTGCTTACTCCTATTCCACTGTTTGGAATAGTAGTTCTCCAAAAAAAGTTTTGTCTCCATCACTATATTGGTTGGCTAGCTCCCATCCCAACAGTAAAACTAACATGAATAGAGAGTTGTAAAAATACATCAGTTAGAAAAAATACTTTGTAATCAACACCTGGGCAAAAAAGGAAGATGACACACTATAGTCCTTTTCTGACCATCAATGCATTTAAAGTACTATAAAATTAGTAATGGAAACAGACCTGAAGAACCTGGGAGATCTTTAGAAACAAGCTGAAACAGCAGGGTAGAGAAGTAAGCAAGCACTTCACTTGCAAACTTAAAAGCAATTGGCAGTGTTCCTGTAACTAGCATTTTATCAACAGCAAACATTGTGAATAAAGAATGTACCATATTTTAAATCCCTACGCAGTACACTCAACTTTAAAGTGATCTGGCAAAGCAAAGTTGGAAAAAATTCAGTTTGAGAATTTGTGTGTAGAACTCCCCTTCAATTAATAACTGGACTAGACTTGAATTGCATTTAATATCCAGGTGCTTTTTAAAGTTATAATAGAATAAATACTATTATTGGTAGATTCCTTTCTCAGTCTAGGTATACAATAACTTAATATATTTAATACTTAGATAAAAAACTTTTAGTAGATGCTTTGGCAGTCAAATTCTTATATATTCTCTTATTTCTACTCATGTATTTAGATATGTTTTTGGAAAAAAATTATATGCATACTACTTACAAGAATTATATGCTGTACAAAACAGCAGCCCAAATCATCATTCCAAACTGTAAAAGATACAGTTAATGAAAGAGATTAAAAAGGAATGCATATTTACTGGAAGATACCCTACATTCACAGGAAGGAAGAAGATACATCTGCACCATGATTTTTTCTTTTCTTGTCAATGAAGCCAGAGAAAGATTGTCAGTTACTTGAAAAGCATTTCACCTATTTCAGTTTATGCAACAGCTGTGTTTCCTACACGCCACATGAGCATTATAAAGTTCTGGAACAGATTTGTTCCCTTGGGCAACTCTTGTTCACAATAATAATAAAAATAAGGTTAAAAAGTCTTCAATCATTTGTTTAGTCTCACTAAAAAGGTACTAATTGGTACATTATGATAAGTGGGTAACAGGTGTTTCCTCATTCAAAAAAACAGCCAAAAACCAAAACACCCCAAATGAGCAAGTAAACAAACTAACAAAAAAACCCAGAGGAAAACTTAGAATGGCTTTTTGACTGTTCACACTGAAAACTCTCTGGTTGGGCAACAGAGTGGGGCAATAAGAGTCCAGAGATACAGACAGACACAAACCCAGCAGGAGACCATCTTAATCCAGAAGATGGACCAGGTTCCCGTGAAGAATTTTTC
>WEKX01024050.1:2847-35109 GCA_013390025.1 Pitta sordida | reverse complement strand
AAAAAAAAAAAAAAAAAGCAATAAACTCACTATTCATACTGAAGTATTCCTCTGCTTTTCCAAGTCGGTCAGAGACTTATAACTAAGTTAACTCATACAGGAAGCAAGAGAAAGTGCCCTTTACAGGGTGAAATCTTGCTCAAGAGTGTCCAGGAAAGACTTGTAATGTCTCTTCAAACTTCTAACTTAAGAAGAGGAACATTCTAATAGCAGAACTTCCCATTCACATCTCCTCTCTCAACACAGAGAAACATTAATTTCTCAACTTGAAAGAAATACACTTACTGGAACCAGTGAGTCACTGTCATCATCACATAGAGTGAAGCCAGGAAGAAAACAAAGTGGAAGTAGGCATAACTGTACACTGTGCCTTTCTTCTCATCATAAACCACAGCCTGGCCTCCTCTTTTTTCAATGTACTCTTCAGTATCACCTTTAAGAAACAGAAAATAAGAAAGTTTTGCAAAAATCATGAGAACTGAAAAGAGCAGCTGGCTTCACAAAAAACACAGCAAAACATCCACAGTGTGATTTAGGAAAGTGGGATTGATACAGAGCTACACCTGAACATTTCCTTGCCCTCAGGGTATGGGCCTAAACTCCTAGTGAAAAACTGGGCTAACAATGAAATCCTGCCTTGTATCAGCTTCGTGGCCTGCTGAGTATTTTTCGAGTACTGGGACCATTTAAATATTCTGGCAAGTCCAACTGATAACCCTGATTGTACTAGGTCTGCAGAAAGGACACTCCCTTCTTATCTCACTCCTGAACTGCAGCCCTCGCAGAGCTGCTGAGCCAAAAATCAGTCGCANTTGTAGAGAGCGATAAGGTCTCCCTTATTTTGCCACTCCCAGGCATGCAACAACAGAGATTACTCTTTGCATGTCACAGTAATGAAACGTACTTCAAACTATTAGTGACTAGCCTAGTATTTTTAAATGGTGCTGTGATATTTCTTGCTTTCCTCTGTAGCTTAACTTTGAGCACTTCATCTTCTTCAGTTTGATACACTACAGAACAAGGATATGAGCAGCTCTCCATCCATAACTGTGTCCTTACTTTCTTGGCTTTGGTCTGAAAGCCACAAATAAGGTAAACTGTGCAGTGAAAATGTAATTACCATCTCCATCAGGTATACAGCAAAAGCAGCAACGAGCTACCTGTGGAGTAGACAACAGGAAGAGGGTAAGAATCTGTGCTACAGCAAAGCAGAACAGTTGAAGTAGGAAGATCTGTTGTGTCTATGCTACAGACAGTAATTTAGAGAAGTCTGGTTTGTATTTCCACAAAATTCAAATTAGGATTTGCCCAATATTTTGTAGCAGCTTCTAACCTCTGGAAAAACCTAGTCAGTAAATCTGCAGAAATGAGTCATTCTTTTAGAATTGCTCTGTCCATTTTACATAGCTCTAGGTCAAACATGGGTGCAAATAATTATGATAAAATGATAGAAAAGCTACAGTAAAGCATACTCATATTTAGGGGACTTACCTCTTCAGATCTGCATGCGAGTTCTTTTTAGGAGACTTCTTTACTAAGATGAAAGAGTAAGGAACTTTTAAAACTCTGATGTCTGGGTTGGAAATGACAACTGCACAAGTGTAAGTCAGAACTGTGCTTATTTTTGCTGCAATGGACCCAGAATGATCACATGCAGAATGAGTAAAAGCAGCAGGTTGCTTTCTCTGCTTTATTTAAATGAAGATTTCCTTTTTTTGTTTTTGGGAGTTTTTTTAACTGATAGAAAAAGGAAAGATGAAATTGACACATCTTATATTGAATGGTAATGTAAATGAAGAAAAAGTGTTGACCACCAAATAAATATACAAGTATTTTCTGCACCAGAACACAGTACAAATCAGCACATTCTGTAGTGCATCACCAACACCATTTGTTCTGACAAAATCATTTCCTGGGATTTATTTTGTTTGTGATATGGTTAGGACAATGAACCTTGGTAGGACAATTCACTTCTCTAACTATTATATCCATCACTCTGGATAATCGTAAGAAAGTGTATTAACTTTGTTCACTTATATTAGTTCACAGTGTACAGTACAATCTAGTGATGAGTATTACTCGAGACTTTGGTATTGTTCATGTTTAAATAAAACAAACTAAAGGACAGCCCAGCCTTGGAAATAAGGATTTTGCTTCTTGGAAACTTAGAGCTGTTCATTAAGGAAAAAAGGTAAGACCATGAAGGACAGTCAAGGTAAGACCAGCATCCTAGCCCCTCTAAAACATCTTTGAAACCATACCAGCCTCACAGATGAGTAATTATCTAAAGACTGACTTCAAGGATGACTGGATCAACACACAAGCAGCAAGAATGCTGCAGAAATATAGTGGCTTTGCAAAGTTTTACTATAATTGGTAATAGATGGTGTGGGTGCTAGTGATTAGTCAAATCATGCTGTACCTGAATGCTTGAAGGGTTTCAGAACCCTGTGTTAAACCACATTTGGGGTACCCCAGTTTGGTTGGGACACTTCACGTGCATTAATAAATATTTATCCTTAGTAGTTCTAAACTTATCAATATTAACTTATTAATGCTCTTAAACACTGCAATTCTAAATTTATTCCTCTTGTTTGTTGAATGGGCCAGTTGCATGTTTTCCAAGAAAACAAATATGTAGGTCTTTAAAGTAAAGTGTCCAGCAGAAATAGCAAATGTTTTTTACCCTGCATATTAATGATTACCTGTACTCACTGGGTTCATAACTCATGACAAGCCAAAAAGCTCATTCTTTTTCAAGAGACTGTCTGAGAATTTAAGTAAACCCTGTCTCTATCTCCTTCTGCTGCTGCACCAAGCCTCACCTACAGTGCCAGCCTGAGCTACCCTGGGCCTGTATTCACATTCTGAAGCAAGCACTGAGTTCCCCCAAACATTTTAATCATTTGCAATGAATCCCTGGCACAGACAGAGTGATGAAATTAGCAATGCTGGCACTCACACCCTTAGACCCTTGCAGATGCTCAGCTGCCTCCAGCAGATGCTGACAGACCCTCCCTACAGCAGGAACAACCGCAGAGCTGCATTCACACTCGAGGCTGGGAGACAAAGGCCCTTTGCAACAGGGAAGACAAATTAGAGTGCAATTAGTTGCTCTTCCCAGTCATTTCTCTATATTTAAGTTCAGTAGCTCTTCTACTGCTCTTTAAAACCTAATGGTCTGGAACTAATCCTGTGGGAAGGTACTGTCAGAGATGAGACAGACCTTTCCGGTGAGAGGCCACATCCACACTATCCCAGAGGTCTCCAGCCTTGCCACTGCTCATTCCAGGGAGCAGAGACCCACACCCTTGGGAAAGGCTGAAGAAGCAGGCGTGTGGGTGCAAAGGGTGTCTATCTTCTCTTCAGTGCTCCCTGTCACATTACTCAGCACAGGGCAGGAAGGCACAGGTCCTGTCTGGGCTGACCCAGGCCTGGTGATCAACATCCGGCCAGCTGGCAGGCTGTCCTCCTGTGAGGGCCAGGGCAGGTGCTGGCACCCTTTCCAATCACAGCATCCTGCCAAAGGAAAGCTCCTCTGGCACCGTAACACTCCCACAGTGAATGTGTTTTGCTTCCTCAAGCTCAGCTACTTCAAATACCAAGTGCCTCAGCAGATATTTCTGCATTTTGAATTCACACAAACACTCTGATTAAATACTTGAAAAATAGAAGTTAAAACTGCAGAGGAAAGTAACAGCAATGCAGAGAGACCTAGGGATGGAGACTCCTCTTCCCAAGACACATACACTTGAAGAGCAATACTTCCAAGCCTAAGGAAGGGGTGACTGTTATCCAGCAGATAGTGTCTCCCAGCATTTTCTGGGTGTTCCCAGAATGAGGAGGCCAAAGGAATAGAAAGGTGGAATCAAGAAACCTGGACAGCTGAAACAGGGGCAAAAAATATAATCAGNTCCTTGGATACTTAATGTTTATGCATGTGGTCTTTAATGAATATGTATAATTACATACCATATAATGGGTGCCTGGAATGTTAGTTGTTAGGCAGGCAAAGGAAAACTTTTTCCCCCGACCTCGCAACGTTGCTATTAAATACACGCCTACTCTAAGACTCTTTGGAGTCTTGGGGTTTGTTCCATAAATCACAGAAATGACACTATAGGCAAAAATAAAGGAAGTATTTATGTGTAAAAATACAAATAAGTGATAAGAAGTTAGGATCATAATCGGTTGGTACAAGAACAAAGGCAATCAGGACTAAAAATGCTTAAGAATGCCTCTATTTCCTCTTCTGGTAGCTTTTCAGCACACTTTTCCTTCAAATGAGAGGATATAAGCTCATGTTGAGCACAAGACTTGCAGGAAGTATGCAGGCCTTGGAATAGACTTCAAGAGCAGCAAGTTATTTCATTACATAAAGGTCTCCACAAGACCACCAAGTGCTACAGGAGGGCCTAGACGAACAAGTGTTCAGAGGAGTCCACACCCAGAGGCACATGCTATGAACAAGCCTCTGTTTTCACCCAATTACAGATTACTGGCCACAAAACCAACAGCAAGAAAAGCACAGAGAAAGTCTGTACAGAAATCCTGTGGGAAGAAGCAAGAACTCACTTCAGTTTCAGCTGTTGTATATATGCCTCTCAGTGCCTCTGAGCTTGAACGTGTTGTTGAGGTCAAACTAGGAGGAAAAGGAGATAGTGTCAAACCCCTGGCCATAACTCTAACCTAAGAGGGTGATTTTTCAACATTACAGCAAACATAAATTGTCTATTCTCGTGCCTACGCTAAGCATTTGCCTGGTTAAGCTGTAGGTACATGAAAAGTTTGTTTTGCACTAGGATAAACTAGCAGATGGCTACTGGCCAACCTATCCTGAATCATTAGCTTAAAAGTAGGTCACTCTTGAAGGGTGGTGAATTCACCACCAGACAGCAGCAAACATCTAAGCACTCCTATTTGCAAGTCAGAAAAAATCTCCCCTGCTGTGCACAACCAATGCTTTTATGCTCAGTTTCACAGCTGTCACTTCGGCTCAGCATTTCTGTAAAGGTTTCGCCAGCGAACTCGCAGGTCTCTGGCAGCAGTCAGTTTTCAAAAATAAGTTACCAGTAACTCTTGACAGTGCAACAGTTCCTAGAAATCACTCTCTTGCATGATTGCAGTTGGTTTGGGGCAATCCTTTCCGGTTTCATTTGACAGGAAACCTTCCTTGCAGTCTTGCCCTTTTAGGAGATGCGGTGCAAATTTCCCATTACCCACAGGGAGATGTACAGTAATGCTTTGCTGTTCACATTAAGCCTTGGTAAGCAATGCTTCAAAAACACTCCCTTGAAGGCCTTCTTACCTCCCTAGCTGCATGGTACTCTTCAGCAGCAGGCTACATGAATATTGTCTGCATTCTTCAGTCACCTCCCTGAGGCACTGGAAATGCTGTTCTAAGGTGGACTAGATCCGTGGTACATGATATCCATTTATTTTACATCAGAATTAAACTGAACACATATGTGTATTTAATAACAGAAGAACAAGTTTTCATTTCAAAATTATAAAGGACTTTCAGCATGTGAATTTTGAAGAGGACTGATCCACAAGTATAATCTGCTCAAAAACCTGCAGCAGACAGTTTGTCTCCTGGCAAGCTACAGAGCCAAAACAAGTGAAACATCACCTTTCAATCATTAGCAAATTCCCTTCTCAGAGCATCACTTAATGACATGAGCAGCAACAATACAAGGTATCAATGGCACATGAACACAAATAGTCTTTTTTTAAAGCAGATCACTGGTAAATACTGATGGCAATACTGTGCTCATCATTTATTCAAAAGAAGACCCAAACCCTCCTAAACAGCTGTTTGATTTAAAGACCCCCCAGGACCCCTTCTGGCAGAGGAAGCCACAAAAATTTCAGATAGACTTTTTAAGTGGACCTAACTGTATGGAGTTTTTCTTACGGAAGTGCAAATACAGAATCAAAGAACTTAGAGATTATTTGGAATCATGGACAACTGGTGTTTTTTTTCCCTGCACTTCTAGATGTAAATTGCTCTATTTGATTTTAATGAAATATACAGTGATCCCCTCTATATTCACAGCTTGCATATCCGCGCATTCAATTAATCGCGGTTGGATTTTCAGTGAGTTGTGAGACCGCGCATGTGTGCAGAACATACCGGACCCTGGATTTCGCGGCCAGGAATCACCAAAGCGCTTCCTCTGCTTTAATGAGGTGCTACAGTGCGAGCCACACTCCCAGGACCGCCCCTCCAGACCTTATTAGTGGAGGGTGCATGGCTCCAGGCAGGGAGTAGTTGAATATTCATGGGTTCAGTATCTTCACGGATTTCGTAACTCGCGGAACCCGCCCAGACTCAACTCCCAGCGTATTCTGGGCAATCACTGTATTTACTTCAAAAGTTGTACTATCTTGTAGAACAGTTCTGGCTAAAACATCTGAAACAGTGAAACTGAGGAGAATATGAACCTTCCAGCTCAGCTCTATCTCCATCTCTTTGTGACTTTGCAGGAGCCCTGCTATAAGCCTTCATTGTTTGAATCACATTACTGTATTTACAGGAAGGTAACTGCAAACCCCCAGACTTACCAAGAATATAAAATGCAGCCAAACAAAATTGTAGTACCCAAGCCAGTGACCAGGTTTTCATCTCTGTGTAGGCCTTGACTGAATTCAGGTACACAGATTGTGATATTCCAATTGTTTTCATCGAGGACTTCACGAAAGAGAACAAACAGAAAGAATAGTTTGCAAAATTCATTTCACTGCATTTCAAAGTAAACATCAGACTGGTAGTTTTAGTGAAATATTTTTATTTCTTCAGATACTGGGTAGGTACATATCTGTTGTATCTATCTATCTATCTATCTATCTATCTATCTATCTATCTATCTATCTATCTATCTATCTCTCTCTCTATCTATCTATGTTTTTAAAAGATCATGCATTAAAAAATCTGTAAATCTGACCTGGCAGACTCTGCGTTTCAGGCAAAACAAAAATGCAACTTATTAGGGTACTAGAATTTCCTGTTTGACCACAGCATACTAATAAGGGAAAAAACTGTTTTGCAAACTAAGCAGATGGAAGTCTGCCAACACTTCACCCAACACTACAGAGCCATATAAGACCAAGATAGTACAGACTTGAGACCAGAAATCTTTTTGACAGAAAAGGTGCCCTGAGAACAAATATTAAATTCATACATAGTGAAAACAGGCAGTCAGCAGTAGGCCTGTTCTCAGACTGATACATAGAAGACCAAGAAGAAAAAGATGCACCAGTTACAGGTAACATCTTGTCTTGGCACCTAAGCAAATTCTACTTTTAAGTCTCAGGCACATTTTTATCTCAGCATTTAAGCAAATCTTACTTTCCGGTCCCTGAAATGAAACCAATTCAGTCCCTGATGTTCCCAGTTGCATCTAGCATTTGGTATCCCCCTGGAGTCAAGGCAAGGCAGAGAGTAGCCTGCAGCATCACCCCAAAGCAAGTGATTACAGCTGCACCTTACATCAAATCAAGAGTTTTTTGAGTCAATGCTGCTTAAAGCATCTTCTCTTTCCTTCCAACAGCCCCAAAGCATCCCCACTGAGTACAACTGTTTGTAGGGGCAGAGGGAAAAATGCAGCAAAGGCTACATCCAGGCTAAAAACAAACTCACTCAGTCTCCTGACCCAGTAGGGGAGGACTTTGTATGGCCCTGCAGGGTTGCACAAACAGCTTTGCCAGCACAAAGTAGAGACAGTGCAGAGGTGAGAGCAAAAAAAGAAGATCACCAGCCTATATGGAATACACTGACCAGAGATGTGCAGATTCCCCGACCCGTGCCCATTAGCGACATGTTTGCAGCAAAGCATGCCCACTGTACAGGCATTTTAGCGAAGTCTGGCACCAAAAATCTAAGGCACATTGGAAAAAGTATGGATTAAGGAGACACCACATTTGTTTGCTCATTCCTTCTTTATATGTGCAATTCCTTTTGGGTGTTCCAAGTACGGACTTCCAGTCTGCATTTTCTTCAGGCCTTGTATGCAAGGTGTCCATTTTGCAAGATGGCCAGTTTGGAAATCCTTCAAATGAGTCAACATTAGGTAAATTCATGGCAAACCTGAAATTACCATAGCCACTTAAATACTGTCTATTTTTCCTTCTTAACTCTAGAATACTTTTGTGCGTGTGCCTGAGCCCCCAAGAGTATGACACAGATACTTTTTCCCCATCTCTCCCCTGTCTTCTTGGAATGTGTCTGTATAAACTTTTCCTTCCTGCCAATGGACATATTTTCCTCTAGTTATTGTTCTTTCAGCTATCCAACACTAAAAGTTGAGCAATAGTAAAGAAGAGGGGTTTAGTACTATGTAATTCAAACCAGAAAAGTCTTCTTTAAGTGAAAAGAATGCTTCTGGTCCAAACACATGAATCTGATAGTTATCTGGGTGAAGGAAAGTTTGAGTCGTGCTTCTAAAGCTTGTTATAGTGTAAAGAACTTCAAACTCTAGAGAATTCCATACTCCTGACTTGCAATGCCATTGGCTAGAAGACAAGTGGAGTTCAGGAAGTCTTCTGGAGAACAGCATCATCTCTACTGCAACAGAACTCCTATATAGTACAGTGGTAAGTGTCCCCACCTGGCGTGTGGGAGACCCGGGTTCGATTCCTGCCAGGGAGACAGTGTTAAGAGTTGGACTCGATGATCCTTGTGGGTCCCTTCCAACTCAGAATATTCTGTGAAATACTTCTGTGAAACTCCCAAGTCTTTTGTTGGAATGTTTCCAAAGAAAATACGAGCAGTACTCAAGTTTTCGCTCCTAATTAGGAGTCCAGTGCTAAGGCTATCTAGCATACTAATCCTAGGAGACAAAAAGTCATTTTAGTATCTACTCTGATGACCAGTGCCGAGTAACTGGACCTTTTGGATGGAGCTGATCACCCAGCTTCTTCCAGAGGCATCTGAGAGCCATTTGTTCCAACTCCTTTCCCATCATGTGACCAAACACATTGCGTATTTGGTCATATCCTATTGTAGGAGACCATGCACTTGACAGAGGAGGAATAGACTACACGACTTTGGAAAATTTGTTCATAGGAAATAGGCTGAAATTGCTCTGGTGCAACAGATGCAACTCACCTAAGGCAAGTTAAGCTCTGCTAGACCAAAGCATTTAGTGTACACAGAGAATGCCAACTGCACAGTCTCTCAGCTGCACAGATTTACTTACAGGACTTGCAACTTCTTCTCTGAAGACCAAAACAGACCAAATCTGGCACTTCTATATCCCTGAATTTGCTAATTCAGGTTTGGTAAATTCTTGCTTTTAATACATGGCATGTCTAAAAGAATTTACATAAAGCATTAAATATCTTACTAGTTTCTGGTGGCTTGCTGGATAGTGCTGAGAAAGTCAGGTACATGACATAGCAGCTGATAACTCCTGACTGCAGCAAACCAGAATGGGGCTGACCTTCACAAGAAAGAGGAAAATCAGTTATTTTTATAGACATTTTAGCAAACTGAAAAAGAAATTAGCATCCTTTAAAGAACAGCACACCAGTACCTTTCATTTTTCACTTAGAGTGGTTAACAAGTTTTTGAGGCAGTTCAGAGACAGTTATACTGGTCTGTCAAGAGAAAAAGCCAGTTCTGCTGGCCGTTTTAGGAAGGCATTACATATTCTTATGTAAGTAAAGAATCACACTTGTGCTTTCATCCAAAGCATCAGCTTTTGAAAAGCTATTGATAAGCTGCCACAATCATTTTATTTGCCTATAAAATTACTATTTTCAGGTCCAACATATGCCAGATACTAACAGCATACATAAAATATACTGAAGAATGAAAGACTGCTGTCAGCTCCTCCAGGCTCCAACTTTGCAAACCATAAATCACAAGTAGTCAAATGTAAATGGTAAAACAGGAGTGAATAAGTTTAACAGCTTCAACTGCTACCACTGCAGACTGAGGTGAGTTCCACAACACTGTACCAGACGCTGGAGAATGAGCCTTCTTTAGAGTATAACTGCCTGATGGGACACCCAAAATGTCTCACATCTCTATAGTTTTAACAGTCATGCTGATGACCAGCAACAGCACTTAAGGAGGTAGACAAAGGGTCAAGAGCAGCACCTGTTCTGAACTATCATTAGACTTCCTACCCAGACACGGCTGGTGCCTCCAGGCACACAACTGTTGTAGTACCAGAAATGCAGGAGAAAAGGCCAGTGGACTCACGATTCTGGACACAGGGTGATATGGCCACCAGCGACACAAAGAGGCACAGGCCACCGTTAACACCGATGAGGACCTTGTTGTACATGCAGCCCTCTGCACGTGTGTAGAAGAGAGCCATGAGGACCAGCGCTGCCACAGCGATAGAGTACAGGATGAGAGTGACCAAGGCAAGCATACCATTCCACACTTGCTTGTGGTTTGCCCCTGCAGTCCTGGGAAGAGAGACAAAAGCACCTTATCTTTTTCTTCCCTTCCCCAAACCATAAAATTCTAATTGCAGAATAGTACAAGGATATGAGCACAAAAGACAGTGCTTACTTTACCAACCATGTGTGCGCCACTACACCAGCATAGACCCTTGCAAGGTTCCTCTCATGAAACAGAGTGAAATATTCCCTACCATTGGTGTTTTATCTTCTGTCATATTATGCTCAGTTCTTTCTGTAATTACAGCCCAGTACTGATTCATAGAACTCACAGCCTCTGGGATCAGCCCATCAGCATATGTCAGCTCAGTACTTCAGGGATTTCCTCAGTAACTCATAATGTCCCAGGCTCAGCTAGCCAGTGGTGGTCTCCACACAAAGAGTGCAGAGGCATATTGCTTGGCATGATCTCTCTTCGGTGCTTTGTTTACCCTTCTGCTCAAAAAGCCTTTTCTCCATTTGGGTCTATCCCACCAGTCTTCCTTAGCTAAAGCGTGGTCCATCCCTCTCTTCACCTTCCGAACACTTCTTGCAAAGATCACCAGAGTTTAAGAGTAGCAACTACACGAGTTGTTTTGACACAAGGGGGTTTTTTGTACATTGAAGGTTTTTTAGTTGTTTTTTTTTCCCCTATTGTTTTGTTGAAACATGACTTTCTCAGAAGAATATCTAATGTAGACAAAGCTAAAGTTAAATGCTGCTGCTCATGCTGCTGGACATCTTTCATCCACAAAAAAATCAGTTACAGTAATGAGCTAAAGAAAAAGTATCTCTGGTATAAGGAGATCTCACCTCTTCCTTTCTGAAACCAGGCATCTAACAAAGCCCCAAAGGTTTGCTAAAACTCTTTCTTAGCAGTCAGTATCCTAACTAAGACAAGAAAGGACTGCAAAAGTTAGTAGAAGAAGTGTGGCACAGAAAGAGTGGAGGTGGAGGCAGGAGTTCCTGCATATATGTGGGAGGACAATTTAAATACTTTAAACTGATGACAGGCTAAGGGCTAAGAAGGTTACAGCAAATATGATTGAATCAGAAATTAAGTCAATGCCCAAATGGGGTATGTGCAAGTTAATAATGGAATCTTGCCTATTTAGATTATAGTTGAACAGCACTTCTCATGTTGAGAAAAAAAATTAATGCACATTAGGCTGACAAAAAAAGCAGGATTTATCAGTTTACACCATTGCACACCATATCACTATTACATTTTGCACGTTTGGCTTTATTATCTTGCACCACTCCACTTCTTAGCCGGTGTATCTTCATATAAAATATAAACCAACTTAAAGCAAGAAGTTTTCCATCCCAACATACTACTACTTACTGGAAGCCAAGCAATTCAGTTAAAGAATAAATCAGCAGAGTAGAAGTGAACAAGAGAAAACATTTCTGCTGGAGGAGGAGAAAGTAAATGAACCAAACATGAACAGCTCTAACTATTGATATTAAAGTGTCTTCCTTCAAAAATTACATCCATGATACTTTTACACTATTATGAGAAGAGTATTGGTCAGAAGTCCACCAGAACTTTAAGTAAATAACTACTTGCCTAACACATACCAATTTTTATTCCATTTGTGTGCAAACTCAACCAGCAGGATGAGCTGAATGACAATGAAAAGGCACCCTCCTGTTGCTCCTACGTAGCGCCAGGCTGCAAGGCAGAGAGGCAGAAAATAGGTCAGACTGCAGTCGCCTTTCTCTTGAGATAAAATGGAATTATTGTCTATGCAGGGAGGTTGTTATGGAGGTTTGAATATTTCAAGCCTACATATGTAGCAGGAGACGAGAGATTTCAGATGAAAGGCCAGCTCAGTTAACTCAAGAATAGGTTCCCGATTAATTCAGCTTGCAGCCTGCTATACTTTCAACATAAGCATGTAAGAACATCTACTGAGTTTGCCTGACCCAGAGAATTTTTATGGAGATGATGAGTTACTATATTCACACAGAAAATACTGAAACCTTTATTTGTGACTGACTGAGGAAGTAGGTGGTGTGAACATATTTCACAGGAATTTAAACCCTGAAATTGCAAGGTACTGGAACCCACTAGTAAAAGGAGCCATTTCTTCCCATCCAGATTCCAGTACCACAGAAAAACAAAGGTGGGGTTTACCTATTTACAAAGGCTTTTCTGAGCCACTCCCAAAGAACACTTGGTATTCACTGACTAATTTTAAGACAGGTATTTGACTACTTAACTGTTGACCTACATATACTACTGTATTTGAGTAGCTGTTTGGATACTCTGGACAACAGATCTTTTACTTCAACATCAGAAGCTTCTGAGAAAATACAGACATCTATTTTAATGTTTAGCTCTATACAGAGCCTGTGCTGTTGTGATGTGCACAGCCTACAAATTACTCCAGGTGTGAGTTGATTTCTATGAAGAAGACCAAGAAAATGCATTAGCAAAATTCAGCCATAACCTTCTATTGTGTTTTCTTTTTTAAAAAGAGCTTGTATAAGTGAAGTGATGATGAGAATGGTCAGGGCACATTTTCATTAGCAGTTGGTTAATAGAGATTATTTTATTTTTTTCTTATTGTACCATAAGCTCATTACTTGAAAGCAAGCAAAAATGTCAGTATCAGGTTTCCTAAATGTATTGTATGCACTTGACAAGCATGCTGTTCTTCAAACATACAACACAAAATAATGGAAGAATGTAGCCTGTAAAATTGTACATAAAAATAGGGCACAAAGTGGCATGTGTGTTTGGGAGAAGCAGAGTTGCAAAAGGCAGACCATCAATGGACGGAATAATAAGCAGCCAGCCTCTCAGGATATCCCACTGCTACAAGATACTTCAGGATGTTTTATAGACTCATGAAGATAATCTTAGCATGGCCAGTGTGGATTTAAACACTACAACTCATATAAATCTAGTGCTTATATAATATTCTTCTTCCATGATTAACAAACTAGTGAGCAAGGGTAGCATGACAAGCAATTTTTTTCCTTAAGAGAAAAAAAACAGTAAGGAAGAGTGTCCCCCCAACAAACAAAACAAAAAGAAAAACAAAAAAAGCCCAAACCAAAAGAGTGAAAGTTTCTTGACAGGAAGGGGGAAAAAAAGAGAAAACAAACCCATGCAATTCCCAAGCTATGTGTAAATCTCAAATTCAGGGGCTGACTAGAGGATAGTTTAGCAGGAAGTGCAGAATATAGCTTTAGAATGAAATGTCAGCAGCTAGTTTGGGGAAGAAATCTTGTTACACTGTATCTCTGTACTAGGTTAGAAAGCTGTTGAGAATCAGCACAAAAACCCTTCTGGTTTTCTTTTCTGCAAACACATCAGTTCTTGAAGACTCCTCACCATGAGAAGGGTCACTTGCAAAGACGACAAGCGATCTTGCTGGCTCGTGAATACAACATATTGCACTGCTACATCTTTCTAATCCAAACAGTGGTTAGGGACAAGCACATACAGCCACATACAACTTCACAGAGTAGAGGAATATGGGCATCATTTCTGAGGCATCAAACCGAGCCAGGACCAAATAAACAGTCAGTAAGAGCATGAAGCTGAATTATACCTATCAGTGGTTTACTTGTGGTGGGTTTTACCTTTGTTTCCCAAAGTACTGTGCTCACAGCACATCTGCTCACTCTGTTCTTTTCCTCCATATTACCTCTTCCTCTTCCCTTTTAAACATCCTGGCTAAAGGAGATCAGTGTTGTGAACAAAGTAACCGAACAAGTCTTAAGGGAAGCAGGCATCATATGCAACCACTCCTTTGTAATACTGACCCCATCCCTTTCCACCAGTCCAGACACAACAGCTTATGGACTTTCTAAAATTCATCTCGGTACTACCAGGAATTTTGTTCCTAGCCCACAAGACTCCAGTGAGAAACTCCTGTCCCAGCTGGCATTTAAGTACTGGGCATTTAAGTACCAGCATGCCAGTGTGGTGCCAGGGTACCTTCCAAAACTGGAAATGCTTCTGACATGTCGTGCTTGGAGCCGTGAAATTCAGCATTTTATTAGAAATTGCTAGCCACAGAATTCATGTATTTTAGACTAAGCATTTTAAAATGAGAGTGCTAGCCATATAACTTGTGTTGGAAGTTCTCAAGGGAAAGTGCAGAGTTTATAACTTCTTGTGAAGATTCCTTACAAGTAAGAATTTTCGTAAAAACAGAGATGGTTGCCTGCATCTGTGAAAAGACTGATAAAGAGGGAGAAGGAAGTCAAAACAGATCCACAAGGCTCACTCTAAGCCTTGAGCCATTTCCAGAAGGCAAGAAGTCATGCTAGAAGAAGGGATTTAAGAAAACAACATAGCAAGAAAAACCTTGGTGCTTGGCACCAGGCGTCGCTTCATGACCTCCAAACCAATTAGAGATGGGGTGTACTAAGAGCAGAACTGGGGGGAGAAAATGGGGTGGAACAGGGAATGCAACCCTTGAATCTATAATTAGAGAATTGTATAAATGAATTAAACCTGTATGATTTGAGGTGCATCTTTTGGAGTTATTCCAGTGCACCCAGTACTGGAATAAATGTGTGCTTTTTGGCTTTCTGTACTCAAAACGAGTCTGGAAGGTTTTATCTTTGATTTTTCAGCATCATCCTCAGCAGAGGCCAAGATGTCTAATTTTACCTTACTGGATTTATCCCACCAGCCTGAAAACTACCAACAATTCCCAAATTCTTTTAGGGCATTGCAGGTTTCCAGGCAGCAAACATCAGTGGCTGGCAGGTCTCTGCTCCCTTGAGCACTGGCACCTCTTCTCCCGTGAAGCCCAGCAGCTGCACTACATCAAAGCTGCCTGCACAAGCCAAACTAATGGGCAGCTCTGTGTTCTTCAGGAAACAACTTATTTTGTCCCATTACAGTTTCCTATTTCTTAAAGAATTTGCAAGACAGCACCACAGTGGTATTGTTACCTACCTATTTGGCCTGCTCTTGGTCAGAAAAAAACATGCTCTTTCCTGCACACTAACATGAAGACCACATAGTCTGTGCAAACAGCTTCAACTATTCTTTTTGCACCTGACCTATGCAGGCTTTATTGAAGAAACATGGCAATATGCTATGTTGAACAGAACTCTGTGATTTATGACTATGTACAAGATAACACAGAACAAAGCAGCGTAACAAAATAAGGAGGACCTACCATTGAGGAAAGTGTCCTGATCAGGAATGAAGAAGGCTCCTGAGCACATTGCTGCCAGTACTATGAGTTTAACAAGCCAGAAACTAGGTGAGAGGAAAAAAACAAACAAACAAAAAATCATCCGGTTGTAATAGGAATTAGAGGTCTTCAAATCAAGTACCACAAGAAATCTCTACTTGAAGCCCAACAAGAGATGAAAACCCCCATTGTTTGTTGACGGATTATCACTTTAGTCAGTTTTCACTTGACTACACTCTTTCTGACAATAGCAGTAAAATATTTTTTTTTCCTACTACATACTATATCTAAGTGGAAAGTTGGCAGCACGAACCTCTAAAGAGATGTGACAATTAGGCAATCAAACAAAAAAACTCACCCATTGTGAACATATGCTCGGCAGCTTTTGCTGCTGTTAATTTTGATGGTGAACAAGAAAAACAAAAAGAAGAAACAGGCCATTCCAAAACAGACTTTGTACACTGCAGAGTATCCCACCAACTTCTCGCACATCTCACCCGCCTGAATACCCTTGCACATCTGCTTGTAGAAGGGAATCTGAAAAGCAGAACACATTATAAGTTGTGAGATAGGACACAGGGCCCTCATAACCACGTGTATCTATGTCTATGGACCATGGATTTTTCATGGGCTTCACTTAACATCTTTCACTTTTGACACCCCTTCAGCCTGGATTTAAGATTTTATCGGGGGATATAACAAAATGTGAAACACCAGGGTCAGAAGTTTCTCAGAGCCTCCACTCTCAAGTCCTTCCAGATGCTTTGGGGTAGAAGTCCACTTCCCTTCGACTCTGCTGGCTCAAGCCATCCCTGCTCCTTACTGTTTATACCCTCACCCAGGAGACCTTCTCCCTTCATCCCATGCTTTACAGAAAAACACTCTGATTACTTCAGTAATTCTGCTTACACGAGACATACTGGTGGCTTGGGCTGCCCTGGGGGGAATTGCAGACTGAAGCATACCCAGGCATTGCAGAAGCAGCAACCCCTCTCCCATCCATTACAGCTTCTCAAAGGGAGTTGTGCCAATTGTCCTGATTTTGTTTAACAGAAAGGCAGGAAAATTCCACCCTTGACTCATTAAATATTTGCCTGAGGCCTTGCTCTCACCAAGGGGAAAGCAAACAGCTGCACATTTTGGCTTCAGTTTCACCACATGGACACGATGTTGGGTGCTCAAAAAAGCAGGTCTATGGGGCCAGGATCTACTGCTGTGAGGCATCTCTGTGCCTACTCCTCCCCCGGCCCATACCCGGGAACCATTCAGCTGCACAGAAATACAGGCATTTATTTAGAAAACCGCTGTCCATTTCAAAGAGAAAAGTGTCTCTGTATGCTTACAGCCCTCAGCTGAAACTGGTGAGACCAGTTGAGCAATACATTAAATCCTCTGGAGCTGACTGCTGCTCCCTGTACTGGAGGCAACTGGAGGAGAGAGAAGACAACATGTGGCTGGACACAACATGCACAAATAAGCAACGGGGTTAAATAAAACTCCTTCCTTTAGCAGGTGGGCCAGTACACAGAGCCAGGGTGGTGAAAGAACAAACAGTGTTCCCAGATGGACAGAAAGTTCTCTGAGATGCAAGAAACAAGGGATAATGAACAAGTAAACTGCCAGCTTGTAGAGAACCAGGCTCTGAAAGCCTGCTTCTTTCAACAAGGTATGCAACTTCCATCCTGATTCCAGGAACCAAACCAGTCAGGAGCTCAACAACCCTCTGAGCGGATTCTCAAGAACAGAAATCATTTTAGCACTGAGCTGCTGATAGGAAATGTAACTGCAATATGGAGCTGATCCTAGGCAAGCTAGAACAGCTGAGGAGATGAAAAGCAGGTCCGAATGCAGTTGGATGGTGTTAGGAGAGTGGATTCAAGCTGGGCCACTGTGAGTTGCTCTTTCAGCAGTAACTCAGAGATGAGTTGTCACTGCGTAAGAAGTTGGACATTAATTGACAAGCTGTGGCTAACTCACATCCAAGAGTTTTTTGAAAGCTCCTGAGAAACTGTCTGGAGCATCAGCAACGCTTCTCCCACGTCTTGGAAAGCAATGAAATGTCAGACTGGGCAAATGTGCCAGCATTCAAATAATTATGAGAATTATCAATGCCACAGTGATGCCAGGACAAGCCAAGGGGACACAGCAATACCAGGGCAAGCATCTGGGCTATCAATTAATGCTTTCTTGTTCTTTGCCTATAATAACCATCAGTCAGCAGAGATTAGAAAATGGCATAATATTGAACTAGCAATATTTCTGGGAAAATTACTTATTTGTTTGATATTTGAATTCATCGAGGAGGCAGAATCCTGCAGACCTGTTGTTGGTATCAAGCACCATTTTGCTAACAAGACTTAAAGAACAAAACAAAAAAACCCGAACACACAGGACTTGATTTACTGACTGGCTAATTAAAAACAGGAAGATAATGCAGTTATCCCCCAAACACCAGGCAGTGGAAGTATTCTGGAAAAATTTATCTTTCAAAGGCAAGAATGCTAAATTTAGCAGCCTATAACACCAGGCATGAAAGCATACAAAACTTTTTCTATCTAAGCCTGCTTAACAGCTTGGCCCCCCTTGCAGGGCCTCCAAGGTCATCTGTAAAAGTTATCTTTTCAGGGAGGTAACTGCTCTGCAAGGCTTGAGAGGGAGAGAAATTGAAGTTTCCCAGATACCAAAAAAGAGAAATCCTTAAATCAGCCTATATTCTTGCTATCTCTTGCATAATGTCCANCCCTTCTCTGGACCCTCTCAAGCATTCCCCTACAGACTTTTGATCCTATACATTCCTTTCTCCATTAAGTAGAAATTTCCTTACAGATTTGGCTGAGAGAAAATAGATAAATTTGTAAGAACAATAGCTCAGTTTGTGCCTACATGAGAAACAAAGATCTAAGCCATCATGTAGTGCCGACAACTGCATTACTATGCAATAATAAGTGATGGCCACAGGAACAGTCCTATGGGAGTACCTCTTTAGGAGACTAGTGATCCTGAAGGGAAAAATGAAGAATAAAACCAAACTCTTGGAGATGCCAGCAGATAATAAACAATAGTGCAATGCTGGGAATGATAGGACTGATGTAATAAAAAGGGCATTTTTTAATGAGAGAACAGTCTCCTGCTAGGAACAATTTATTGACCCTTATATGGCTTCACCAAAAGAAAAAAAGACTAATTTTTTTTAAATCTGTATCTCAAACATGTTCAACTGCTGAGAAATCTGTTCACCCTATATGAGTTACCATGCTTTCCATTTGCTGGATAGTTTTCACAGCTGTTAGCTCACAGATTAGGTTTGCCATGATACAGGGAAATACCTACTTTTATACCTTTAAAAGGAACATAAACTAAATTCTTTGGCCTCTGAGTAGGGGACAAAGCATTCTTGTTGCAGAAACTCAAGATCTGATCAAATAACACAAATAGTTCAGCTGCTGCACAAGAACTGATGTTATCACTTCTACATTAGCAATTTTCCAACATGCACTTAAGTCCTTTGAGATGATCAACAACTTCGAGCAACACCTGCAGAAACAGGGACAGACAGCCCTGAACTTCCTCCCCACCTCACTGCAAGCTGCAGGCACCTGAAATAATATCAGTGCAAGAAGCACGAGATGAAGCATGGCCACAGTGCATCCAGGCACCAGCCGGGAGGGGCCTGGGTCTGTCTGCACCAAATCACATGAATGCACGAGTGCAGCAAACACCTTTAGAGGGGGAATAGGAAGAAAGAAGCATGTACAAATGGGCCTGAAGGAGACTGCTTTGACCTGGATGTCCTCATCCAAAGAGGGAGAATATGGCTGACATTCTTTGTTATGGAAACAGAATGGTTGGATGATGTACTTGGTGGCATGACCTAGATATTAGGGTAGTGTGTTATAGGTAGGATGGTGTGTTGGTAGCAGGATGGCAACAGGTTAGGTAACAGGTTTGGCTAGGTTAGGTAACAGGTGATAGGTTGGACTTGATGATCTCTATGGTCTTTTCCAACCTTACTGGTTCTGTGATTCAGAAGAAAATTTGCATAGGTGGGAAAACAAAGCCAGAAAAACCACCTGTCATGAGTGGCTGAAATAAATAAATGAAAGAAATGAAATAAAAACCTAAAAAAAAGTGGACCAAACACATACTATTTTGAATCTATGGCTAAATTCTTATTAGAAATAGGCAATGGGCATCTACACTTAAAAACCTGATTTATTTTTGGTAGCAGATTTTGGGTACAACANGGTGTTAGATGGTGAGTTGGACTAGATGATCCTTGTGGGTCCCTTCCAACTCATAATATTCTGTGATTCTGTGTGATTCTGTGATATAAAAATGCAGTTAAGGACCAAGATATATAATGCAAGCTGCGGAAACCAGCCTGAAAGCATGTTTTGCCAGAATGTGTAACCACCTAGTATGGAAATGCTTTCACACAACTAGACTGAGTTATGTGGTGTTTGTTTCCCTGAAAACACCTTTCTTACTTTTCATTTCAGTGTCTAAGCAGGACATGGATATTTTCAGACTGAAACTACTTGTTTTGAAATACAGTCGGGTCTCCTATATCGCATACCCATGGTCTTCGCGGTCTTAACTGGGACCCGCAGAGCCCAACTTCTGCGTTGAATGGCGGTCGCATCACCGCCGCCGCCCGTGCTGCCCCTGCTGATGCCCGAGCCACCACCGCTGCCCATTCCAACACCTGAGCAGCCGCGGTGGCGGCAGGTTGCGCATGCGCAGTTGCAAAACGGGTCTCCTACATCACTAAGAAATCTTGCCGCTAAGATCTGAAGCCGCAATATGGGGGACGCAAAGTGCAAGAGGGCCAACTGTAGCTTTAACATTAATTTTCTTTTTAAATGAAAATCCTGTTTTGAGTGACAAAAACTATTCTTTCCCCTTTCTTCTATCAATTACCCTTTCAAAGCTCGTGAAATGCAAAGTTTTGCTTCAACAGAACACTTGTGAGCAAAGCTGTATATGTTAAGAAAACCACCATAGAGAGTAACTGGAAAAAAATAAATAATATATGGATCAAGGCATAGAAGTACTTCAAGGTGGGTTCTGCTTTGCTTAATTTTGGAAAAGAGTCACGTCTCTAAACTATTCTGTGTAATTGCATATTGGTCTTTTCTGTATTTTTGTCCCCATCACTTGTGCTCTCCCTTTGTGATTGATGAACCACCCCATCTTTTGCTTTGATATACCATATTGCTCCTCTAAACTCAGTTTTACATCCTACTGTTCAAAATATTTTCCTGGCCAAAACCTTCTTCCCCGTAGATCACAAATACCTTGGTTTCTTTGTAAATATTTCAGAATTTAACCCTTTGGGCCTCTCTCCCTTGGTGTCCTGTGGGCACGGGACCAGTTCATAAGATGTGGAAAACTGAAAACATCAACAGAGAAGAAAGTCCCTCTCAAAAGACACTGAGTCTCACCACAGAAAGAGGATGTTGTCCAAATGGTGCTTGTTAGATTAGGAATCAAGGTTTCCTAATCAAGTAACCAAATACTCCACAGATACTCTGTCTTCCCACTGACACATCTTCATCTACCAGCCACCTTTGGTGAAGCTGTGGAAATCCTCTCACTGGCAAAAGAGAGATTCCTTTCATATAAGATCAACATGAGAATTTGAACTCTTAACTAGTAAAGCAGGTTCCTTACCAAGATTATTGCTTCACAAAGGACCACACTACAATTTGAAATTTTATTTATTTTAATACAAAATTTGTTTTAAAAAGCAAATCAAAATTAATTAAAATCCTGTCTCCTCTCAAAAGAAAGAGAGAAAGTGAGGTCCCAGAAACATCATGCAAAGGATTTGCTTACAGTCTGGCTTCAGATGCTAAGAGTGTTCCCCGACCCAGCCAAAAGTGGAGGAATCAGTAAGTGCCCAGCACTTTCAAAACAGTTCATCATCGGAAAGCTGAGATTGGTTAGTCTGAATAAATATTTTCAAGGTGTGCTCTAGTACAACTGGGCTGAATTAACTTCAGGGGTCTTTGAACTTTTAACAGCCCTGAATAAAATTATTAAATTAGAAAGCAGATAAAGAAAGCCTGCTTTCAGATATGGCAATACTGAAAAGCATGTTGTTGGAGGCTTCTTGAATCACTTTTCTGTTGGATAAGGAGTAGTTTTTTGTTAAGGATACAAGCTGCTTTAAAACCACACTACTGATGGGAAACAACTTCATGAAATTTAGAAATGAGCACGTAATTTTTCTCTCACACACTTAAGTTCCATGGATTACTCACTTTATTGCCAAGCTAAGCATCTAGTAAGTCAAAGTAATTCCTGGCAAGCAATTTCTGAACACATATGTTGAACAATTTTTAAGTCACTGCTCACACACAAGCATCATGTCTGTACTGAGTTCTTCTGCAGGGTTGTCATCAACTGCTGGTGGCCTGGAGTAAGAAGGTAGCATTAGGCTAATTCACACAAAGTGCTATTAAATGAAAGAAAATAAGGACAGAACATACAAAGAGGGTACAATGGGAAGAAAGAAAGGTCACTGGCAGCAGAGCACAGAAGCTCACTGGTTCATCTGCATTGCAGGCAGAGTATTCTGGACCTGGGATGCTGTGGAGGTGTTTCAGAGACAACCAAAAATCAAGTGCAGAATGTAAGCAAGGCATCAGCTTGTCCAGCAACTGAACCAATGAGGAAACAGCCCTAACTGTGCACGCACAGCACTCTCTTGGTAGAGGAACCCAAAACACCTTCAGAGAAGGAAGCCTTCTGAACCTCCAGGACAAGCATGTTCCCAACCCTAAAACAGGCCCAATGAAGCATTTGGTGCAGAATCTTAATTTTTAACAATTAAGCAATGCAACCATTGTTCACTCTACTTAAAAACGGACTTTTATTCTTGTAGTTGGTAGAAAGAGAGATTTGTGCTACTTGGGTGGCTTCAGAAACCAAACCAGATATGTGGCACAATAGGTCCAGTGTGTCAGCAACAGCAGGCTAGTGAGCATTTAGCTCAGGAACTAATATTAGGAATCTGAAAGAAATGTGAGATTTAAAATCGAGTTTTAACCACAGCTCTTTTTGTGCTTTTGAAGATGTTTAATTAAAGACAATTAGAGGTGAACCACATTTCTGTGGTTAGAGGCCATATGAACATGAGTCAACACACATGGAAGCAAATCCTTTGTAAAGGGTCTGCAGCGTTGTGCTTTCCAGTAGTCTGTCACATAGCACCAAGAACACAGAAGTAAAATAGCAATATTTGAAGAGTTATGTATTTTCTAATTTTCTGCCTCTGTTTTCAAACAGTAGAGACAAGCTCAATGTTAGACTGAACCAATTTGTTCTACTTTAACAAGTTCCCTAACAGCCTCTTGTGACACTATCTGTGCAGCAACTCTGGGATGAGTTCACTGCAGTGGTTTTCCACACAATTGAGACAGGAGAATCTTGACTTTTCCTGTGGTGAAACATACTCAACAGGTGACAGGAAGAGGCTGAGCATAGAAAATCATCACCTCTGGGTCTGGAAGGGGCTGATGGAGGACACTGACTGCCTCTTCTGAGGGAGCACCCTTATACATGAAGAGCCGTGGAAGGAGCCCCATTTCCTTCCAGAGGTAGCAGTGGATTCATCTCTCTTACTTACGTGAGTTTTCATTTCGTTAGCTACGGTTGTTGACATCATGACACAACAGATGATCGTCACCAGGATGAAGTAAAGTGCATACATGAAGCGGGTGCTGGTTGACTGTTTTATCTTGGGACAGCATCTGCAGCACAAGGAACAAGCAGCAGTACCGCAGCAGCAGGCCAACTGGAAAGAAGACAAAAAACACAAGTCTAAAAACCACCAAAGAACTCCAGCTTAAGGTGTCTATTGCAAAAGGCAGACAGGGAAGTTGGGAGACTTCCGGTAAAACTCCAGAATTTCTGAAGTCCTCTCCTCCCAGCTGAGCAGCATTTAAGTGGAAGCAAACAGTCTTTACGAAAAGTCACTAGTTTTAATCCATCAGTTTCTACTTTCTCACAATGGCTAAGGATGAGAGACAGAAATCTCTGTAAAATTTAGTTCTTTTCTAGCCACAACTGAGGGCCCACCAAAACAAAACCCATGAAGCATACCAAAAAGCATACCTTATTCAACAAGGAAAAAGGTACTGAATAAATCCTGAAGGGGGTTTAACTTGATGGTCAATATTTTCTTGCTGTCAGCAACATCATTAGCTTTCAAAGCAGCTGGATTCACTTTCCCTGCCTTCTACTTCTAGAAAAGTCATATATAAAAATATAAATACAACCCTTATTTTTATATATAAGGCAGCACTGTCCCTGGCCAGGTCCCTTCCTTGCAAGAGGCACTGGTTTCATATGGGTTCTGTGCTTAACCCACCAGCAACGACCACAGGAGGGATTTTTTGGACATCAGCAGGCAGTTAGGAGCAGGGAACCTTCCTTTCATGTCTCACAGCTGGCACCCCAGAGTAACCTCACCTTTCTGCACTCCTGTCTTCCAGGGGCTCTCTGTGGCTAGATATGGCCACAGGCTCCATGTGGCCAGAGCCTGTGGCTCAAGCACACCAAGGCTGCCTTTTCCTGGTGTTTCCACAGCCTTTGGAGGGACCACAGGACCATTTAGAGAACCTCTGGCTTTCAGCAAGCAGTTGTACAAGGTAGATTCTTACTAAGGGATTTAAAATGCATGAGAGCCACATTTAAGTCAACCAGGCAAACTTCACTGGCCTGTACATGCCATCAGGTTATAAACCACCATGTGCTACTTTTCCTCTAGGACACTTCCTCTTCCAGCATCAGTGACTTGTCTGATAAGGAGGAAGGGGTTTCACATGTGTGTTTGCAGACACATGTATCTGATGTAACTCCACAGAGTCTTGCAACTAGATTGGATGATCAAAAAGCCCCAAATCATTTTGAAGCACTATCTTGAAAAGACTGACTCCCAAGCTCCCATTTCCTTGACATGACTACAGAAATACCTCACTATTTCGTGCTTCAAATTTCGCTACCTCACTCCTTCACAGGTTTTCTGCTAGGATACGTCCCCAGCGATGCTCTTGCCGGTCCTGGGGTGGCTGTTTGGGGCCAGGCAGCCCAGCGCTCCCGCCATGGCCAGCGGACACAGGCAGGCATCAGGCTGGCGCTGAGGGGGTGAGGCAGTGGGCAGGCCACATTTATAAAGGTATAGATCCTATTTTGCGGTTTTCAAATTTTGATGGAGATCTTGTAACCGAACCCCCGTGATATTCAAAGTGCGTATCACTGCATCTCTGCAACACTCCAGCTCAGGCTTCCTGCCTTCAGCCCCACAGAAAGGGGGTGGCAGACAGGTCCTTCCCCCACTCTTCAGCTGGCAGAAGACCTAAAATGAGGACAGTCCAACGCAGCTCCCACTCCCACTCTCTTCTCTCACTTCACTGCTGGATCTCATGCCAGAGGAGACAGAGCTTCGATGCACACAGATGCTACAACTGCGAAACAGAAATCCTTCCCAAAACACAAAGCTCCAGCCATGCGGAATAAACAGAATGGACTCCTGTTATCACCAAAGCCGGAAATTAAAACTACTATGTGCAAAAGCACATCATTCAAATATACAGTTATACCTCCTCCATCGCGAGGAAAGGGACAGGCCAAAGGCATCGCGAAACATTAATCTTGCAAAGAACTGCAGGTCGTTAATATGCATGCAGGCCATGCCCATTGCTCCACCCCCCGGAACTCTGGAGCGCTGCAGACAATTCTTTGCTCCTTTCCGTAGTCTGTCTCAGCACAGGCGAGCAAAGGGAACCGTTTCTGCGCGGCTGCTGTGACTGCAGCCCAAACCCTGCGCCGCTGCCCCCCCCAGCCCCCGGTCTGACCCCGGTGGTAACGCCGACCCCGAGGGACCCGCGCCAGCCCACACGTGCTCGTCCTGCCTCTGCGGCGGGTAAGGGGCTCTGTTCAGCATTCTTGGAGCCTGGAAAAACCTTAACTTTGCAACACTGCAACACCCCGTGCACTTATGGTGGGGGGGAGGCGCTGGTATGGGAGTTTCTTTCCCTTTAGCATCCACCAGTCCCGGCAGAGGCAGCACTGCCCGGGCTTTGACTGGACTTTGAGTAACAAGGAATGGCATGTCTTGTGGTGGTGCTGCGCTGGGTCTCAGTGGAGCACACAGGACCCACACAGGGACCGGGGCAGGGACCGAGTCAGGGCTCTAAACGCCACTGCGAGCTGCAGTAAATTGCACGCGCCAGGGAAGCCCGCCACCAGCACGCGTGGGAGCCGCCCGCCATCAGCACGCGCCAGAGCCGTCCGCCGCCGCGGGACTGCTGCCCTCCCAGCACACTGCTTGCCTCATTTCCGTGAGGCAGGCTCCCCATTCAGGGACCGGGGGCACGGTGCTGCCATTGCTAGCCCCCCTCCCCGCAGGGTGGGGTGAGTCCCGCCCCACAGGCACTGTGGCACCGCCTCTCGGCAGAGCAGAGTCAAACTGTGCATGCATCAGGCAGCTGGACTCGAGAACCGCTAAATCACATTTGCGAAAAAATTGCTTCGCAAATGGATGAGGTCGTGAAGGAGAAGTCGTGATACAGAGAGGATTCACTGTACTTTCAAAATAGAAGGCAGTGGTGTCAGAATGGGAAGTTTATTTTTTATACATATTGAAATTAAGTTACCTTTTACAGCATCAACACAAGTCCAGGAAATAAGGCAGCTATGGCAAATTACCAATACAGCAAACAAAGAGAATAATAAAAATTCAGAACAAACACATACCAGAAAATTATAATCCACTACTTCAGAGTTATGGGAGAAAAAAACAAAAGGTTAAGTCTAAAGGTCCTTTTGCCTGAAAGGATTTGGTATAAGCCAGATCCAAAGTATCTACAATAAGCTTCAACAGCTGGCCTTACCAACATTAAAAACTACAGTATAGAAGTAAAAAGGTATGCAGCTTTGGCATTTGGAAGGGGAAAAAGATTCTCCTACACCAGGTGCTAGAGAGCTGTGCCAGTAAAATTCCATCTACATCCAGCAACGTCTGCTATTCTACTCCTGGGTCCCTGGAGATGCTACTTAGAGCAACAAATGCTTAAATATAATATATAGCTCATTTATTTACTGTTCCACACTACTTAGTCTTTAATGACAGTTTCTAATACTAAGTACATACCTTGTTAGTTGGAAATATTTGTCAAAAATACCAGTATCTTCATCTTTTTTCAGATGCACCTCTAAGCAATCTGAATAGCCACAGAAAACATAGAAAGTCGGTTAGATTATTCAGATACAGTTCCAAATTTGGTGGTTTGGAGATTTTTTTTGTGAGATTTTTTCTTTTTTTAAACTCTGGTTATAACTAAATACGTTCCACAGCAGGCCACAATGAAATAGCTGTTATCCAAAAATAAATGAGAACAGTCTCTATCCCAAAGAGTAAGATGCTGCCCACAACCTACTGATCCAAAAGGTTTCAAAGATGTTATCTTTGGGTGACAGACTTCAAAGCTCACGTATACAAAGAGTTCTCTATTAAAAACTTGAAGTCAGCGTGCAGCTAACCTACATAGACCCTCTGATGCCACATGCCTTACCACAGGTGTGGCCCATCTCACTTCACTACTGCCTTTCGACTGCAGCAGCGGTCCGCCTAGGGGCTCAAAACCCATTGGTGAAGCACTTCAAGCCAGTAACAAATTCTTCTCATGTTAAAAAAACAGGCAGTGAAAAAGAGACACTAATGTCACAAATCTTTAACAGATTTAGCTTATCTTTAAATAAAAATTCCTCCAAATAATGGGCTCTACAGAAGCAAGACATTGTGTAGTTTTTAGGACAGGGACAACCCAAACAACAATCAAAGGTCTGTCATCACTGCCAGCAGGCAGGCCTCGAAAGTCCAGATTTGTACCTACAGAGCTCCTTCAAAGTCCTGTGATCCTCCCAAGTCCAAGGTCTCAGAGAAGCCAGTGCAGTGGCATCTGAAGTTCAAGCTTCTCTAGCAGGAGTTTGTCATGCTGCAGCAGGTTCTGGCTTTGATTCTTTCTCACCCAGTGCTTCCCACAAGTCAGGCAGCAAGCACAGCCATCTCAGCTCCCTCTCTAGCCTTACATCTCCTCACCTGGTGAACACCACAGTCTGACAATAATTAAAATCACTACACGAATATTTATGCTTTCCACAAATACTTCCCATCAGCCAGTCCATTTCACACCAACCCACTACAGTGCCGTGTCTCCACACCATGGACCAGCCTCCTGCTTTGTTCAGTGCTACTCTTCTGGAGCTCAAGGAGTGTATGACCTCAGTTTGGCAAAACTTGACAACCTAAAACACTTGAAAATAGATTTGAGCTACCTGAATGATGGCTCACTTGATTGGTTTCTCAACATCAGCTGTGGAATGCTGTGTAGGAAATTTTTCTGTTAAAAAGTGTTCAAAGTGCAGTTTCACAGACATTTCTTCTGCGAGCCAGGCTGATTCCCCCCGGCCTTTCTCCTCTGTGAGCCACTCACTCATTACTACTGCCACACCAGCACCTCACTTGCCCTAGCTGTTTCTTCTGATGAGGGTGACCAGATGAGGCAATCTACTGTCAAAGAAAAAAAAAGGGGTATGGAAAATGAAACATGACATATCAATCCTTTTCAGCTGCTGACTTACTGTGCAAAAGCGGCAACAGCTCTACTATTTCATGTCAGGGCACAGTGCTTGGGCAGGAGAGGAAAGCAGAGGTGAATGTCTAACACCTGCCCTGAATGCTTCCACACTTCTCTGAAAAGATGTTTTAGTGGCGCTTTCTTATCACCTCATTTAATTCGAGCGCAGGAGATTCCTGACAATGCAGAGGAACAATAATTTTTACATCCACCCACCGAGGAGCAGAAATAAGCAGACACATAACAGCCCTAGTTTGTGCAAACCACTTTTCCAAGTACAGGAAAGCCTGGATATATTGCACACTCCTATTTTCCAACAGCCTGGGGAGCACCTATGGTTAACAAGAGTTAGAAATGTTAACAAAACAAGGTAAAAACAGGCTTACCAACTTGTACCTAAACTATTGGTTCCCTACAATGAATACTCCACCAGCATATATTCAACATCTGCCACACAGTCAAGTCTTGGTTTTTGCAAGCTGTGATCCAATCCAATATATCAGTGGAATGGGGTATGAGAGTAACATTAAACACATGTAACTGTTTACATACAGGACTGAGAAGTAAGTGAATATGTCCCTCCTGTTCCTTTCGTAGAGACAGTGACATTTTAAGAAGGTATTTGCCACATATGTTCCTAAAAAGATCTTGAAAGTCTTAGAAAATACATTGCTTAATCATTAAAACAAAACGAAGAGTCTCAGGATCACAGACCAAAATAACCTATGGTATTTTTAAATTTTACAAATTTTACAAACCATTTCTTATCATCAGACTTCAGCAGAAATGATAAAAATCAAAGGGGTAAGAGCAAAATGGGGAAAAAAACCCATGCGTAATTTAATGAAATGAAGACTTAGCAGTTTTTTATTTCTTCTCTCTTAACTGATAGCCTGGCCAGAGTATCGAGAGGCTGCATGCCCTCCAGCCTGTCCACTGAGCACAGGAATGTGCCTTGCTGAAGCTTCTTTTCATGAGGGCCTACCGCAGCTTAGTTTTTCATGCACTGCTTTATTACTTGACTACCAGCATTTTCTGTGCCATAAGACTTGCAGATAATGCAGTAACTAACAGCAACATCCATTAAAACACCCAAACATCTATTCTCACAGCTACAGGCAGCATCCAAGCAGGCTGGACAGGCAAAGCAGCCAGCTCTGCATGAATAACATCCTCAGGTGGCTACACACCTGCCCTTGCCTGGCCTTTTGGTTTCAGGAAAGAACATCTAGAATTTTGTTAGTGCAGGGGGTCATGAAAACAAGAGATGGTTGATGCCAGGTGTCCCAAGTGTTAGGAGTTGGTCTCAGACTATTACTGAAAACCCACAACTGTTATGCATATACTTCAACCAGTCACAACATTACACAGTGGTTTGTCCTCTGAAGTTACTAAATTCACCAAAGAGGCCTTATTTTGTCCTGTGTCTGACTTAACTGGCTGCTTATTTAGTATTCCAAGTCTCCATGTGACTTAAGCCAAGAAGAGGTTTTGTGACCAACATACCAGTTAACTAATGGCGTATTTTGAGTAGCACATCTCACACCACAAACTGTGCAAAAATAAAACAGACTTCAAACACAAGTCATCCCATCCCAGATGTTGCCTGAACAATGCTTTCCCTTGAGGGTTTCCTGACTTGAGCTGAGTTTCCAAAGTGAAGAGCTTGTGCTTTGCATCACGGGGCACAACTACTATGCATCACCAAGCAGCTCAAAACCTAGACAAGAAAGCAGCCTCTAGGACAGCTATACCAAGAGTTAAAATGTGGGTGAGCCACAGCCAGGCACCAGCAGAGCTGAAGCTAAACTGTACTGAGGACGACTATCTTCTGTCTCTGTGCTCTAATATTACTAAGTGGTGACTCAACTCAGCATTAGAAAATAACATCACTGCAAAATACTGATTTCAAGTCTGCCTGACTACTCTTCTCCTGATGATTTTGAAAAAATCAAGACAATTGTTTGGTATGACCTGAGCCTCACAGTGTATCACATCACCCAGCCCCTTGGTGATACAGTAATTCTTCACTGCTTTGCGGTTCACCATTTGTGGCTTCAACACAGCACGTTTCACCCCCCCGCCCCCAACTTTACTGTGTTTACCGCATTTACTGTATTTAGTTACTGCTACTTCACAGATTTCCCTTATTGCGTTATCTTTCTGGAACCGACTCCCTTGGATATTCAAAGGATTACTGTATAACTATTTGCCATTAGCATAGGCCATCTGGATTTGACAGCAGTATAAGCCAGGCTGTCTGTCCTGCTGGTTACTCACATCTGCCACTGAAAACAGAAAAAACCCCCCACTTTCAAATTTGTCTGCTACAGTTCCCCAAGTACTGGTTCTTGGTGAGGCTTTCCTCACTGGCTTAAAGAGCCTTTTAATTACCTGGTGTTTTCTCTTTGCTCATCAAAGAAGGAAATCAAAACATTTACCATCAGTCTCATTTGAAGGCCTTAAAACTTACCCTCTCAGCACTTAAGTTGTTCAGGTTTTTTTCCTGCATCCCTTTAAACTTGTCCAGTCCTTCCTACAAAACCATAGCAGTCCAACTGCAAACAGTCCAGCAAGCCAGCTCATTCCTCTCCCCAGCTTGCAGCCACGGAGGGGGTGAGACCCTGCCTTGCAGCACTCAATGTTGTGGGAGTACTCTGACCTCCACGCACACCTTGTGCAGGAAACCAGTTAGATAGCTGTACTTAAGGAGATGTATTTTATTTACACTGGGGGCATGCTGTCTGGGTTACATCACCTTCAATAGTAGTCTCTGCCCCACTAGTCCTTCCATCATGCCTGTTGTGCTTTTAGAAGCAATTTTAAAAGTCACTTATGAAAATAGACCTAATCCTGAAGCTTCTTTGCATTAATCTCTTGACATTCTTCACTATGAGCAACATCCCCTGGGTGATAGATTCAGCTGTCCTTTCCTACAATTTTGTATTTCACCATTTTCTCATCTGCAAGTAGTTTAAACTCATGCTGCAGCCACTTCTCTGACTTTCCAAGCACAGAGCTACTAAAAGCAATTGGAAGATAAAGGCAAGTCAGCAATGGCAAAGTCTGACCCTTGGGACCATCAGTTGTTACGGAGAGCAGACTTTCTCCAGGTTAGCTCTGATGTTCAAGGTTGGGACTCTAGAGGTAGAATGGCACACACAGACAGAATGTGGTGTATCACCAGCTACAGAAAACAAAATGCAGAGGAGTTGCTGCTTAAATCCATGTACCACTGGATTGAAGAAGCAGTTAAAATGAAATCTTCATGTACATTGACTTAGAAGTGTGTAGCTGGAAGAGCTGTTTCTCTTTTGAATGATGAGACAGCTCTGAGCTGTTCCACAAACATGCTGTGTCTTTAAAAGATGGCTTTAGTACTGAGTCCAAGTATACTTTAAGGCAAGGAGTAAAAAACAAATAAAAGACATTAACAGTTTGTACAAAGTGACAGAAGCCAATACACTAGCAGAAAACATTAACTATTTTTCACCATATCATACTAAAAAAAAATTCTATTAGTTGAAAGCATTGCTAAAAATGTTCTGGGTCACACTGGTGTCACAACTGTTACCCACTTTTCTAGACTGGCAGGTTCAAAAGGGAGCCTGCTCACATCTTGCCAGTGCTTCTCAATGAGCATTTTTAAATACAATGCCTAATCCAGACATATCCTGAATAGTATTCTTGAACCACTGTTTTGCTAGTGACTGTAACAAGCCAAGGAAAAATGCACAAGAGTCAGGCCCCTTCATAAAATATTAATAACAGTTCCTGTTAAAACTCAGTACCAGAGATTACAGATTCACAGGTTACTCTGAGTTGGAAGAGACCCACAGAATCATCTAGTCCAACTCCCAAGTGAACACCCATCCAGGGATTAGAACCACCAGCATGGAACCATGGGCACCACATTCCATCCATCCAAGCCTCCCATCATCTAGGCCATGTCACTGAGCTCCTTGTCCAGTCTTTTCTTAAACACCTCCAGGGATGGCTACTCCACCACCTCCCTGGGCAGACCACTCCAATGAGCGATCACTCTCTCT
>WEKX01024048.1:0-11388 GCA_013390025.1 Pitta sordida | reverse complement strand
GCTCCCCAGTTGAAGAAAAATTTTGAACTACTTGAGAGGGTCCAGAGAAGGGCGACAAGGATGGTGGAAGGACTGGAGGACAAGCCCTATGGGGAGCGATTGAGGGAGCTGGGGTTGTTCAGCATGGAGAAGAGGAGGCTCAGAGGTGACCTGATTGCTGTTTACAACTACCTGAAGGGAGGTTGCAATCGGGTGGGTGTGAATCTCTTCTCTCAGGCTGCCAGCACCAGAGCAAGAGGACATGGCCTTAAGCTACACCAGGGGAGGTTTAGACTGGATGTTAGGAAGAGCTTTTTCACAGAAGGAGTGATCTCTCATTGGAATGGTCTGCCCAGGGAGGTGGTGGAGTCACCACCCCTGGAGGTGTTTAAGAAAAGACTGGATAAGGAACTCAGTGACATGGCCTAGACGATGGGAGGCTTGGATTGGTGGAGTGCGGTGCTCATGGCTCCAGGTTCGATCCCTGCGTGGGCGCTCACATTGCAACAAGCTACTGCCTTGGCTCCTAACAAACGATTAATTGAAAAGGAATGGATTAACACTCTGGCTTTACTCACAACAGACTCTTTGGTAGTATTAAACACAAGATGATTTCCAATACAAGCCAATGCAGCACCTAGACTGGTCCCAATAGTAAGACTAAACAGCACTAGTGAGTTTGTGCTCACCTGAAGAGCTCTTCATTCATACTAAATCAAATTTTCAGCCACACAGAGGAATAATTATTGGAAGTAAAATGTCTCTCATAGTTAAATCTCAAAGAAAAAGCAGTTGAAAATAATGTGATAGCATTGTCCTTGATTTTACTAGAAAGGTCAAAATTTTTAAAAATCTATATTGCTTTGATGTGACCATCTGAGTTCTGAGTTGCAAAGTTTAAAGTAAGGATGTGTTCAAGTAGTTTATTAAAACAATATACATATCATTAGAATCTCAGAATGCCATATTCCAAACACCACAATATTCCATGCTGTTACTTAACAAGTACATACATTTTCTCAGAGATTTTTCTTTTCACAATACTATTGCATTTATGGTGCAGGGATTTCAGATCACTCTGCCTGAGTGCTTGGGTCAGTCTTCCTTTATGGAATAGTTAAGAACCAGTCTAATATGGCAGTGACAGTGGTTCCCTATTGTGACAATATTTGTCTATATAGGATTTTCTATTGCACTAGTCTTAATGTCTTAATTTACTGGCTTCCATACAAATTGTAACATCAATTGCTAAATGAGGATTTTTAGACCAAGGCTGGCACTTCAGAAAACCTTGACCACAAACCTCCATGGGCCTGCTCAAATGACAGGACTGTGAGCAGCAACACATACCCCAACGCAGTCCTTTCCCACTGTTCAATGAAATAATGCCTTCAAGAGCACAGGCTAGCTTCTCCGCACTCACATGGCCACGAGACTGCTCAAAATAGCTTTCAGCTCTCATTGTTTCATTTGCCCTTAACATGCCTGATTTACAGTCTTTCAGATGTGCTGATGTTTGAAAATAATGCCAGAAAAAAAAAAATTGTCATATTGTTACTATTGCAAGCACAAATCAGAAACTGGCTGGAGATAAAAACAAAATAACCAGTTCTCCATTCTTGGGATTTGGTCTTTGTCTGTAAATCAAGCTGGCCCCAAATAATTTGGGATTTGTTTATTAGGAGGTCACATCAGAGGCCATTACATACTCCGGTTGTGAAAGTAAGGACAGGCCTTAAAGGATCTGAAGAGCAAGGTGAGGACAGCATTTAGACCTGCATTTGTAACACCAACACACACCACTAGAAAACCAAACCACTTTCATATGTGCAAACTCATTAAACCTGTTCCTCCAACAAGTCCATTAGGGATCACTGCACCAAGGAAGGGTCAACCCAGATACAGAGCTTCACAATCCTATAATGGACTTTTTCAGTCTCCCTGTCCTCCCTGGATAATGTTGTCCTGTCCTCCTTCCTTCTCTGCCCAGCAGTGGGGAACAGCATGCCCTCTGACACAAGACCAAAGATGTGCTAATCCTGCTGTGCCACCATGCAACCACCACAAAAAACCCACACTTCTCTCATCACTGAATTCGCATGCAAGGTTGCGTCTCTTAACCTAGGTCCCAGCTACAAGCATAGCTTTGCCCACGTCAGGCCATTTACAAGCTGTCTCTTCTGCCACTGGAAATGCTAGAGCCTGCCAAACTCATGCTTACGGCTCATTAACCACAAGAAATAATAAACACCTTTTCAGCAGGAGGTCTTTCCCTCCTTTCCAGGGCTAAACCCTTCTACTGACAGCCTTCCCTCCCTGTCTGCAGAAAGCAAACCTTCTGAAGAAGGAGAAAGCATTAAGTCCATATCCTCACTGGCAATTCTTAACATAGAGAAAAGGGTTTCCCACAGTACCTTTTAATTGTGATTAGTGCTGTGAAGACATTTGTAAGCAAAGCTTGGCAGGGCAAAAAAAAAAAGCACAAAACATTTTTCGTGGATGTCACCTCCAATTAAAACATAAATCTGCCTCAGTTATGACCATATCTCTCCATGTTCATGTGACTCTCTCGGGAATTACAGCCCAGTAAATACAGTGAACCCACAGCTATTCTATTCACGGTTCTCATCTTCGCGGTTTCAAGTGTTCACAATTCATTTTTCCTTGAAAATGCATGGGGTCCATGCATGCACAGATAATGGGGTCCATGCATGCACATATAATGCCGTGAAAAGATATGTAAATGAGCTGGTGAATATGCAAATGAGCATCGGCTGTCGCCCCTGCCTCCCCCCCACCCACACTCCGGTCCCTAAGGGCCATCCATTTGCACTGTTTAAGAGTAAGGAGGACCTCTGCCATCACCGTGGAGCCGTGACTGTTCCTGGGCAGGCACCGCACCAGGACGGGTGGCTCAAGTTCTTGTTCCCAGTCACATGCCCAGAGGGAAAAAAAAGGAGGGGAAAAAAAGAGAAAAGTGTCAGCTCAATAGTTGCAGCATCCTGTCCTAGTCTCCATTCCCAACCCATCCCATCCCATCGTGGCGATAGGAGGGAGCCAGGAAGGGAGCTGTGAGCAGCGTGTCCTGGCGTGGCCCAGCCGTGGCAGCATCCTGTCCCTGAGGGGGGTGGGGTGATGGGCAGGGCTTAATTGCATATTCATAAGTTCACTATGTTTGCAAATCACGGCCTTCGCTGTACCAGTCCAGACTCGTGGACCCACGAAACCCAGGGCCTCACTGTATATGCTTGCTTTTTACCTCTGTACACAGAAATCACATCCAGCTTGGGAATTCCTTGGACTGAAACAGTTGGAGGTGAAAGAACGTTATAAAGAAGTACCGTATACTGTATGTACACAGTCTTAAGCTGCATCAGGGGAGATTTAGACTTGACATTAGAAGGAACTTTTTCACAGAGAGGGTGATCTCTCAGTGGAATGGGCTGCCCAAAGAGGTGGTGGAGTCACCGTCCCTAGAGGTCTTTAAGAAAAGGTTGGATGATGTACTTGGTGGCATGACCTAGATATTAGGGTAGTGTGTTATAGGTAGGATGGTGTGTTGGTAGCAGGATGGCAACAGGTTAGGTAACAGGTTTGGCTAGGTTAGGTAATAGGTGATAGCTTGGACTTGATGATCTCTATGGTCTTTTACAACCTTACTGATTCTGTGATTCTGTGATATGTGTCATTCCAAGGCAGCATTGTAAACTTTCCTGGAAACCCCTCTCTGTTACATGAATGTATTCTGGTTGAGAACCTTGAGCCACCAAAGAAAATAAGTGAATCTCCAGATGGAAATTTTTTTTTAAGATGGTCACTTTTTAAACAACAGAATGCTGTCCAAAGAAAGCTTAACATTTATTTTCCAGAAAGTCATTACTCAAAAAAATAATTTTAACACTAGAAATGCTTTTTACTTCTTAACAGTCCAGAATACCCATCAGTGTTCATTTAAAGGAACTTGCACATAGCATTTAAGGGCAGAGCAAGTGAGTTTTGCATACGGTTTCCCAATGCACTAAGCAGAGGGACAAGAAGGAAGAGTAAGACAGCGAAGTAGCATCGAAGTCCTTGGGAGATCAGCGAGCAGAAACAGTTAAATTTTATCTCTCTGTCTTGTGTAGGGGATGAACATCTACTTGGTACAATACAAAAAAAAATATCATCAAGCAGGAGAAAATCCAACTACCAACGCATGCTTTCAGCCTGTGCATGTATCCATCAGGGACCAATGACACTTTTAACCTCACCTTCTGCCACTTGAGATGAGCTGCTTTGCAATTTCACATGCCCCACACTCTTGACAGCCTGGCTTATTTTTAAAAGTTATATGCTACTACGTATTAGGCATGTGAAATTATGTAACTTACCTAACCCACAGCTGCAGGGACAATGCTCAGTAAGAGAAACTGTAGGGAATTTGAAACAAAAGCCAAAGGAAACCCAGCCAGGAGAAAAAGACTGTTTTAACACTTTAAGCTCCCACTGCAAAATCTGCTGCTATAAGCAGCAAAATCTGGCAGCTAACAAGTCTACCCGGAGCAAAACAATAACTGAATCTTCCTTATTGTCTTCAGGATATGAAGACTTCTCCCTTCTGTGAGTCCTCATGGCTGTTTGCAAGCCAACACAGTGGCAGCTAGAGGCTTCCTCTACACTGTGGAAGTCACCAGAGCTTGCATCTTTCTCTTTATAAATGCATCATTTTTTGCAACTGAGAATATAGACTGAGAGAGTTAGGTTTTAGCCATAAAAAGAAAAAATACAAGAAGTTAAAGGAAGCAACAGCAGGTAGAAAAGCATCCTACTGTTTATATACACTTTCATGTCTGGTTTTGATAAATCCATGAAGTCAAGACTCAGAGCATATGTATAGAAGCCAACAGGGGTCCACCTGTGCCAGCCATCAAGAAATAAACATGACATGCTTTGAAGTCTTAAAAATGTAATATATTTCATGATAAGCATAATGCAGAATACATATCAGAGCTGAAGTCCAACCCTGGTGGGAAAAGGAAGAAACCTCAATCTACCCGGTGTAAAATAAATTGCAGTAGCAGAGCTCTGGAACGGCGAGTAAACAGCTGGACCAGACAATAAGGCAGTTGAGAGGATCTAAGGAGTCTGACAGATGGTAGATGAATAAAGAGGAAAACAGGACAGAGACGAAGATACTGAATTTCACAAGTGGAATCTGTATTGAAACTGAGAGTAACCTGAGTGCACAACCATCACACTCAGGCATCCAGTCAAGTGGAGCAACCAGTGTATCAAACATCAGGCCCCACATGTCATTGTATCATCCAGAGCCATGTGTGAATCAGTGGTATAACCTCAACCACCTTAAATCTGATTGGATCAATTCCTTGCTTTCCTCTCCATTTGATTTTCCTACACAGCAGAAGGCTTCATCTGATGTTAATGTCATATTTCACATTGAATCATGAGATTTTCTTTCACCTCTTGCCAACGGGATCTAAAAGATGCCACTCAACAACAACCCATATTTCTGGTTTAAACTACTCCTTTCCCCATGTGGGTTACAGATGGCTGAATATGGAGGAGAATCTCTTAGAAAGACAATAAATTTCTAACAAGCACACCCCTAAACAATGCCCAAAGGTTTATATATATACACACACTATATACCCACTTATGAGTACCACACTTTGCATCTCTGTCTCGCTCAGGCAACACAGCAACTTCCAAAAAAATAAGCCAAAGAGAAACCTCACTGAAGAAACAGAGTATTTTGAAAACCTGATTAATTAAAGCTGTCATTTCTTAGAGACTGACAACTGAATGGACAGTAAATAATTACCCTATACTAGAAGTCGTCCTTGCAAACCTTCTCATTCTACCTCATCAAATTGACTTTCTTCTTGTTATGGCCAGGCTCTTGGATTCTCAGGGCTGTGCTCCCTACTAGTTAAACTGGCACAGCTTCAGGAAAGACAAGGCTTTCAGTCCTCACTGAGGTACAAAATAAGCTATATCTCCTTTCAATGGTTTTCATCCTGGATGCGCAAGCCATCTGCTTTTCTACTTGTGAGCTTCCAAAGCAACACCAAACACAAAGCTTGCCCAAAGTGAGAAAATAATTATTTTAAAGTTAATCAACCAAAATGGATTAAACTTCAAGAGACCCATACAATCCAAAGCATGATGAATTATAAGCCAAATGTTGGTCTCTAACATCCAGTGGTGCCGTTACTGTCAAACAGAAAACGTGTCCAGAAGGAAAAGGGAAGACTTAGAGAATTGAGATTGTTCAGCTTGCAGAAAAGAAGGTTCCAGAGAGACCTCAGAGCATCTTCTAGTAGCTAAAGGGGCTACAAGACAGATGGAGAGGGACAAGGGTATGGAATGACAGGACAAGGGGCAATGGCTTTAAACTGAGAGGGGACAAGTTTACTTTATGTCATAGGAGGCAATTCTTGACTATGAGAGTGGTGAGGCACTGCAACTGCAGAAATTGTTTAGAGAAGAAACTGTGGGTGCTCCCTCTGTGGAAGTGTTCAAGGCCAGGTGGGACAAGGCTTTGAGCCAGGTCCAGTGGAAGGTGTCCCTGTCCATGGCAGGTGTGCTGGAGGGAGTCTTTGAGGTCCCTTCCAACCCAAACCATTCTATGATGCCATGAAATGATATTCAAATGACCTTCAATGGCTGCAGTACCCTGTTGCTAACTGCTTAAATCATGCAAGAATCAAGCAAGAACGTCACAAAATTCACCTCTAGGTGACCAACTTCTTCACTTGCCATACTGTTGGGAAGATGTCCTCTCTGCAAGTCTCTGGGGTCTAATTCTTGACATTTTTAAACTTGCACTCAGCTATGATGCAGCCTGGTGGGCTCTCATTCAAATACATCCACTTCCAGGGCAAATGCACTCAGAGCAGCTCTAGAGCTGGGGCTGCTTTCAGCAGTTTTTCTGCCTACTGAGCAAGATCAGAGACCCAGGCAAATCCCGCCAGCACAAAGTAGCTGCAAGGGAAGATGAGAAAGCATTTTGGAGATATGGCTGCTCTGTTTCCCTCTCAAATCACACACTAAATGCTGCCTTTGTTTGAGGTTGGCATTCAAGGCAGTGTCAGGCAGGGGAAGTTTCAACACAGCTCACCTGGACAAAGACTCACACATCATCCTGTGGCGGGTGGATAAAAGGCCACTGGTAGAATTCAAACATCAGCATTCCACTATTGTTGTTGTTTGTCCTGGGAAATGTACCTACACTGGCCCTAGCTCCTGAGTTCCCATGACTTTCTGTAGCACTGCATGGCTTTGTGCAGAACCACGAGGTGCAGGTATCGCAGGATGCTTCCACAACAACCCCAGCCATTTTGGGCCTCACACACATACCTTAACGAGATTTAAGGTACCAAAACCACCCAAGCAGCAGAGTGAATGATCTTTTGCTTTGATTCTTCTTCTGCCACTATAAGTGATTATTTCCACCCAAGCCAGCTGCTGGAAGCTGGGGTGAAACAGGAGGCTTTGTCCAGATCAGTGGTCACACAGGACCACAGCACAGTAATACCAAGGAGAAGGAGGGGCTAACAGTAAAATACACTCCTATGTATTAGTCCACTTTACTGCATGTTCAGATTAACCAAACACATAGAAATTAATCAAAACCCTAACTAAGAAACCTGAACACTCTTAAAAAACTGCATTTCTAAAACCAATAATCCCACCTGTAAGCTTCTGGCTGGCTGCAGGAATATTTCATGTGAAACACTTTTAAAGGTGGTGAACAGCGTGAGAAACACTGCTACTCTTTACAGAGAGGTAGCTACACAACGCCATAACAGCTCCTGCTGGTGCTGTTTTCCCTCTTTTGCATTTAGGGAAGCAAAGGGCACTCAAGACTTTGCTCTTCCTGACTCATACAGATCATCCCACTGTGACTGGGTTCAAATGAAAATGTTCCACAACACAAGTGAGATGTATTGTGGACATTAGCTCTACTACCACTCAAAAAGGAGGTCAATACAAATAAATGTATACTGTGAAGCAAGGAGGACAGAAGAGGTTAGCTCCAACGCTTTTCCAGAGAGAGTCTAGGTCAGAGGATAGAAGGTAAGAGCAACAAAAGGTTTCAGAGTGAGTTTGTAACCGAGACAAAATGAATTCCATGGCAGAGGCAAGTGGAATCCATGAGAGAACACACAGGGCTAAGTTCTGCTTCTCTTCACAAGCCTTCACTTGGTGTGTCCAGCTGGGCTGCTGTGCAGCTATGGATGTAGAACACGTCCCTCTTAGGAAAGAGTTGTCCTTGGTGAGGCAGCTGTAGAAAGGTCAAAGATCAGGTTTTCCACCAAAAACTAAGACATCCTCACAGGGATGATAAAAAACACTGGAGTGTCCAAGATATTACCATATCTTTTATCCAAAGATGGCAGGACTTCAAGAGAAGAAGCAATTGAACTGACACTGGTTAATATCCCACTTGAAGTCTGTGTTTGCGTGGAGTGGTAAGATAATGATTTCACTAATCCAACAGCTTTATGTTGCATTATGTCAGGGAAAATCTGAGAAGACTACAGCACATAAACAGATTTCATGTAATGACAACTTTTTTCTAAATTTTCAAATTCTTGCTATTTCTTCCATTTCATCATGCACAGAAAGGAACTACATTTCAGTTTAATGTGTTGGGTTTAAAAACATATGCATTAGAAGAATACTGCGGTTCGCCTTCTTTCATTTTTTTCATTTTGACCACAGTAATTGTTCTTTCCTCAAAACCTACTTTTCAAAACCATTCTAGAAAGTGTAGCTTCTTTAAAAAAAAAAAAAAAAAGGTAATTGACCTTAATAATCTTTTTTCTTCCACAACAGTTTTGAGAAAGAAAACTTCTATAATTGGCATATCTCATTAACAAACTGAACTGTCCTCTGATAGCAGTAAGTGGGTAGCAAAATGAAACTTAAGTACTTTTTGTTTCTAGGCCAATTTTCTTATGAGGTGAACCCTTGCAGGTTACAGAATTCTATTCTATGGTCAAAGGCACGCTAAATACACCATTCCTCCACCAAATCTGTTACCTGCCCTCTGCTTTTGATGAAAGCATTCCAATTCTATTATCCAGTCTCCCTTTTACTTCTGCATCTAGACAACACCTATCACTCGCAGCAACACCCTGGTTTCTTCAAGGTCTGAAAGACATTAGGAGTGATCTTCCCAGGTACCTTCCTCAGGATGGTGCCAAGGCAAAGAGTTACTGGAAATATGAGTAGATTGGATGCTGGATCCACTCAGCAGCAGAAAAGCAGTGCATCCAACCACAGATACCGGGACTGGCATAAAGGTGACAGAGCAGTCACAGATCACACTCAATATCCCACCTGATGGCAGCAGCCTCCAGGTGCTCACTGAGTGGAACCTGATTGCAGGATAATAAAGTTACCTACAGCTTCTTCCTAATCCCTCGACAGACAGGTAAAGACTCATGACCTTAATGCATCCAAATACCTATCCTTTCTACTTCTGTCGAGATAACTTCTTTCATATACAGTCAGGTCTCCTATATCGCAGACCCACGGTCTTAATCAAGTCTGTGAAGCCCTACTCCCACGTTGAATGTCAGCTCATTAATATGCAAATTTGCCCCACACCCTCACGCGGCCCTGGAGCTGTTTCAGCACTGTGTTACTGTGTATCAGTGTTTGTATCGGCCTTTCTCAGTGCCCGCAGCCATCCTACACTCGGAAAAAACCCTTTTTGGCTCGGCCAGGGACACAGTTTCATAACTGCACAGCAGTGGCACCAGGGGAGTGGCCCTGCCACCACCGCCACGGCGGCAGGTTGCACATGCACAGTTGTGAAAAGGGGCCTCCTTCATCACTAAAAAATCATGTCGTTAAGATCTGAAGCCGCAATATGGGGGGCACGAAGTACAAGAGGGCCGACTGTATATACCACCACCATTTGCTTTCTTGCCAAATCATCAG
The DNA here is from genome assembly GCA_013390025.1 of Pitta sordida. Taxonomy (NCBI): domain Eukaryota; kingdom Metazoa; phylum Chordata; class Aves; order Passeriformes; family Pittidae; genus Pitta; species Pitta sordida. Next base: position 1,455 of record WEKX01024048.1, on the reverse strand, counting down.
GAAGTGAAACTTCTGGAACAAGTCACCCAGCATAAGCAGCTCTTTAATGTGATACTACGTATTTCAAAAAGCTCCAGGTCTTTTTTTGTGTCAGAGAAGTTAATTTGAGTTGATAGTCTTTCCATTTGTTTGTGAGCCTAGGAGACAACACTGGCAAAGCCAAGTGGAAGGTGGCAGCAAAAAAAAGGTGAGCATATACTCAGGTCTGACTCAAAACAGCAAAACGCTCATTTGGCTGGAAGAGAAATGCCTTAACAAATTGGTGTTTATTGTATGTCAGCATGCACAACATATGTGCATACAAACAAACCCAAATACTGCAGTGTGAAAATGTCGCCTGGAAAACATTTGAAATCAAGGCAAGATAGTCCATTTAATTATTTATTTTAGGCATTTGCCATTTTTATGTTAAGTAAGGTAAAACTCAAGTTGTGCCGGGGAGGCTTAGATTGGATATTAGGAAAATTTTCTTCACTGAAAGGGTGGTCAAGGACTGGAACACACTGACCAGAGAAGTGGTGGAATCACCATCCATGGAAGTGTTCAAAAAACATGTAGATGTGATGCTTAGGGATGCAGTTGGTGGACCTGGTGGTACACAGTCAAAACTTGGACTCAATGACCTTACAAGTCTTTTCCAGCCTTAATGATTCTATAATTCTAAGTCTGGGAGGAAGAGGCAGTTGATTTACAGCACTTGTAAATACTGGCTTAAACCCTGACTCCACTGAATCAGTAGAAGCTTTGCCATCAAGTTCGAGACAAAAAAAGGTCTAGTGAATTCTGTGAAAAAATCCTCCACAGTAACAGTAAAGAGAAAGGTGATCTGAGAATTTCTTGCAGCACAGATTCTCCAAAATGTGAATGAGCTGATGTAAAAAGGTCCGTCATTTAACTCAAAATGTGGATACCCGTACACTTCATTTGCCTTTTCTTCCCTGTGCCTATTTCATTTTCAGGTCTGCAACAACGGGCAAGATGGGAGTTGCAACTTCATTATCAGAATGAAGAATTCTAAAAAATGAGCAATTTTTAAGGCAATAGAGCCATTTGAAGGGGTTGAGTGCCCACATTAATCACTGCTTAACCTGAGCAAAAGAAATCAGAGGGAAAATGCAACTACTTTTCTCTTGTGCTTAATTTCATTCCACTTAATCCACACAATACTAGGCAGTGACATAAAACTTTGGTTATGTGCATGGAGTTATACTTCAACTTTCACACAAGACGTGCTATCCTCTGCTATAAGCCTGTGTAACTCCACTGACTGCAAAAAAACAGGGTGCAGTCAAGAGATCAGTACCATGAACTGCATTTTCATGCACAGACAGAAAGAGAGGGGAAGGAAACACATGATTTTCTGGAAGGTACTTATAAACCTCAAATACCTTTTGCAGAGGACCTTTCTGAGACAACACATATTTTACTGCATTTAGAATCACAGAATCACAGAAT
>WEKX01024043.1:19744-34550 GCA_013390025.1 Pitta sordida | reverse complement strand
AGCTGCTGTCCCTGGGATGGATTAATGCTGGAGAGGGTCATGAAAGACTTTCTCCCGTGGGAGGGACCCCACAGAATGCAGGGGAATGGCCTCCTCCCCTGAGCAGCCGAAGAGAAACACCAACTGCCTGGTCTTCCCCTACCCCTGTCCTCCACTGCCTACTGGAGGAAGGGAGAATGTGGTATCTGTTGTAAGTGATGCAAAGGTGGGGGAGAAGGTTGCCTTAAAGATCATGCTTCTCACTTTAAGCTCTGATCTTGCTCAAAATAAATACTTTACATCCCCACCTTGGGGTTTGTTTTGCCTGTGACAGTAAAAGATTTCTAATTGTCCTCATTACTGCAGTAGCAAAACCCTTCAGTTTTTTTTCTTTTCCTCTCTCCTGTTTATATGGGGCAGGGGGAAGTGAGGAAGTGGTTGTTGGTAAGTCCCTGGCATCCAGCCAGGGTCAAACCACTACACTGGTGGATGAGTTATTTAAAATATTCTCTCCTGTTTTGTAGCTCACACTAAAATTGTCTGTGCTGTGCTCCTTGCTTCTTGCATGTGGCAATAAAATGGCCATTTATGGTAGAGTCCTTGACTCTCAGCATTGATTAACAGCTAGGATTTACCATCCTTTCTTGCTTTATATTGCCAATAATGAGGAATGTACAGACAGTTGAACAGTAAACAGTATTTAATGAGTGGATCTCACTAGAAAAGGAAGCTAGTTATACAGTGAATCCTCTCTGTATCGCGACTTCTCCTTCACGACCTCGCGCATTTGCGATGTGAATTTATTGCAGTTTTGATTCCACCATTTAGAAAATTTTCTGGCTTGTGCATGCCCAGTGACGCTGCTCCACCGAGGGGCAGTGACGGAGCTCCCTGTGGGGCGGTGCTGGCCCAGTCCCATGGTGGGGGCCAGGAGTCATGCTGTCCCCTGTTACTCTAAGCGCAGCTGGGGAACTGACCCCTCCGCGGGCGCGTGTTACTGTTTCCATGGCTACAGGCGGGGACCCGCCGCGGGGCCAGGGGAGGGAGAAGGGGAAGCGGCGAGGAGGTTTGAGCCTGGAGAGGCCGACAGATTCTCGTGGTGGCGGGGGTCTCCCGAATCAGAGGGGGCTCAGAAACGGTTCCCTTTTCTTCCTCATGCTCAGAGAGTCCGAGGGGAGAAGCAAAAAAGTGCCCCGGAGCCCTGCGGAGTTCTGGAGGTTGGGGCAATGGGCGTGGCCTGCATGCATATTAACACCCTGCAGTTCTTTGCGAGGTTAGGCTTTCATGAGGACTGTTGCCTGTCCCTTTACTCGCAATGGAGGAGGTATAACTGTATATGACATTTCAAAACAATAAAGCTGTATAGTTCCCTAGTAAAGGAACATCACCACTAGCCTGGGAATAACTCCTCTGCCAAGTCAGGACTATGTAGAGCAAGGGAAAAGATGCATCTGTAGAAGACGGTGGACTTGCTGGAGAGGCTGTGGCCAGATCTTACATCTCACCTGGTGAGATTCCTGAGTTGCATAGAGGGTGTGCACCCTTTCCTTTTCCCAAGGACAATGAGCATTATTTACTATGCAGGTGACACACATACAGAGTGTGCTGGTCTCCACATTATAACTCAGTGCACTTCAGCTGCTGTTGCTTCTTTCATTCCCCTTCAAGGGGAAAGCCATGCTGCCTGCATGTGCACACTCTGCCTAACCATATCTTGTTCCTAAAGGTCACATTTTCAAATGTGTGCTCAGTAATAAAGGCCTGTAATCTCTGGCCAATGAACCTTGATTCTTGTGTTGGTATTTGTCTGAGGCTTTTTCTTGTCCTTCAGAACAGATGTTGCTTTTGAGTCTACCGAAACCAGGCTGACAAATATTTGTTAGTGGTTACTTCTGACAGTTTCCTACCCACAAATCTTTTGCTTTGTCTCTCTTTGACCCTGCCTGTCCCAAAAGCTGAGCATTATTTCTTGGTTAATTTTTTTATTGTTGTTTGAGAAAATGGCTGCCCAGCTAAAGCAAATCTCCATCCACTTCATTTGTAAGAGCAGGCAGGGAAATTACACAACAGGTCTCCCTCTAATTCCCTATTAACCTCAAGAGAACCAATTAATTTTTTTACCATGCTCCAAGTACATCCATTCCTTGGAAAGCTTTTTCCTCTTAATTGAGATACTATCTATGTATTTTTCAAGTTCAGGCCTTACTTGTCCTCCTAATTTTTTTAGATAAGCTTCTTTTCCTAATCTACCCATTTCTCTCTGATCACCTCTTTCAAAACAGAAGGGCCTCATTTAGCCAAGCACTCATTTCCAACATACAAAACTAGATTAAAACTGGGATGTGCTGTAGGGTTACAGCATCTACCAGTGTAGTTTGGTATCAATATTTAACCCTTAGGCAGTCTTCTATCTATAAAATACCACATATATCGGGCTGTAATGTCTGTGTTGTAATACATTTTCATACTGGCAGATGGAGTAGGAGACTCATACCTAGAATCAGTAGTAGTGGTGCAAGTGCCTGTCCAGAATTTCTGTAACTGTGTGTCAGATGAACAGAGTATAGAAAACAAAAGGTAAATTTAAAAATGTAAGAACTTTACTGTAGGAAAATTTCTCCTTGGGAAATGGAGCTTCATTAAAAACTGAACCATCTGAAAAAATGTATGGCTTTTCAAAAATTCTATGATGAAAAGAATTGAGCAGCATTTTAGCAATGTCAGTGTGATTAATCTGGATCCTTTTCAAAATAAATTGTTTCATGTTTGAAACTCAAAGCTCTTTACTAGTTAATTATCTTAGGTTAGTGCATTTCAAATTTCCTGAAACAGCATCTCCTCTAGAAACTCTGTTTTAACAAACTATAACAGTTGATTTTGTTCCCATTCAGGATGAGTGTAACTTTCAAAGAGTCAGAATTTTCCTACAAGTTCTGCTCATCGAACAGCTGAAAGTAGTTGGAATGATGCTATAACAAAAGTAATTTGAGAGTTTCAGTGGACAAAATAGTAAATTTTAGAAATTAATTATAAGGATGATGAATTAGTAGCTACATGCTTCCATCACTTCTGCCAATGTAAAATCTTTTGGAAAAGGTAATACAAATGTTCTTTGTTCTGTGTCTTTCCAGGAAAGGTCAAGTGATCTTGTTCTCTCACTCTCTGCTGATGTAAATTTAATACTGATGTCAATCTAAATATGTAGTGTTGTAAATTATGACTGAACCCGACTATGTTGTCTTAATTTGAATGCTTACCAACCTTCAGGACATCTCACAGAAATGTGCTGGTGTAAAATGATAAACATCTACCTGTGGATTACATCACGGGGACATACATCAGAACTAGTTATTTGATTATTAATCTTACAGCTCACAAGTCACTGCTGTTGCTTGTATTGTCACCAGTTAAAACTTCTGCACCTGGAAATCTGCTGATTCTTGGAACTTTACTAATAGGTCATGGGACAGAGTAAAATAATGGCTAATTCTGCTGCCTATTCAGTGTTAACAAATGAGGTTAAAGCTTTGCTTTGTTTCCAAAATAAGCAAATTCAAGCAAACCTATAGAGAAGAAGGGAATGATTAGTTGCTGATGATACTTGCACAAATTTCAGTTGGATTAGCACATCTTCATGTACAGTGCAACCATAGGTTTAGACAATTATGTTTTAATTATCAAGAGGGTAATAGTTTATTCATTACAATATATTATATATAATTTAGTAGTATTAGTGGGAACTGAATTCTCTCTTTTGTTGGAGATTTTCTCTCTCCTTCATTCAGGGACCTTTTCCTTCTGCTCACATAACTCAAGTGACAAAATAACAGTATAATTGTTCCAATGGCAACTCCTTTGTGTAGCTAGAAAACACATATTAATCTAACCAGTAGTAATTAATATATCCACCTTTAGTTTGAAGGATGAAAGTGGTTCTTGATTGGATAACGAAGAGAATATGAAGAAGGATTGTTACATACAGAAGATGGACTCCGAGGTTGGGCCTGGGAGAACCTCTACACCCAGATACAAAGTGGGCTGTATACACTGGTTTGAAAAAGTCAGCTTCAGAACAGGAGGGATGGAACTTCTATTCATCAGCAAAATGCCTTGGAGTTAAGTAATTGCATTTTTGAAATCCTGAAGTTTAGCAAAGGATGAGTTTGGCAGCTGTGGAAACTTAAAAGAAAAGAACAAAAGAATTATATTTCCTGGCTGTACAGACAATTTTGCAATCAAAGCAGGCAAGAGATTTTTATTACTCTCTTCACTTTGCTTTTGTGTGTATATTGCAGGAACTACAGTTTATAGTCTTTCAAACTGTCTGTCAACACTGAAGAAAATTATTGATTGTATGGTTTGGCAGAGGTTCTGAGGAAAAAAAAAAGCATTAGTGAAAAGGCATTTGATGCACATTTGTTGGCATAGCTGTGAATACGAACAGAACTATACACGGAAACATCTACTGTGATCAGGGAAACAGCATCAAGACACTCTACTTCCCTTAGGACTTTAAACTTAATCAGGGGCAAAATTACAGGAATACTCCTTGCTAAGGATATAGCAAAGATTCAGCCATCCTCACCATTTGGCACTCCCGTGAGACCTGTTCTGCCCGTCAGTTCTGACTGAGAAGCTCTTGAAGCCTCTCATGTTTGTGGGACAGAAATTCTGATCTCTCCTAGGCTTCAGGTGTACTTTGAAATGCTTATAAGCCCATTATTGGGTATTCTGAGTATTTCTTAAAGTGTCCTTTCCTTTTTCTTCATTGCTTCCCATTCCAATGCCCTTCATCACGAAGAATAAGGCTTAATAATTTACTTTTGGCAAACAGCATAGAGAACATTCCATGTTCTGAATAACCTGAACTAATCAGATTATTTTAAATATAAATAGTAACAGAATCTAGATAAAACACAAGCACTTCTTTTTTCAGATGGGATGTATTTTCACTGCTCTTTCTCTCAGACTCTCCAGCTCTGAGTATTCTTATTGCCTTTTTCTTCAGTCCCCCGCATTAAAGCTGGCTGTATAAGCTATATAACGTACACAAAACTATAATTGTGCTAAATTATAGCTACTTAAAATGCGAAAACTTTCTAAAAAGTATCTGGAGATGGGCAAGAGACTAAGGGTTTGTATCAAGGTCTCACTCATGGCTGTCTCTCCTCACCAAGGCCAAAATCTCTCTGGAAATTGCAATTAGACTTGTTAATTCCCCAGGCTTTTCCCAAGAGGGAACCTGCCCTAATTCAGGAAGTGACTGAGCTTCAGACACAGAGAGAAGTGTGTCTCACCTGCTGCAGTGTGTGCATCCATCCGATGGCATGCCTGAAACTGGCACATGCAGAATTAGTCACATGCAGGATACTGTAATCTGTGTAATTTACACTTCTTTCTGTAGAGTTAGCATTTTCCTTCTCCTATGCTAAAGGAAAAAAAAATCCACTTTAGTACAGTGGTAAGTGTTCCCACCTGGCGTGTGGGAGACCCGGGTTTGATTCCCGCCAGGGAGACAGTGTTAAGAGTTGGACTCGATGATCCTTGTGGGTCCCTTCCAACTCAGAATATTCTGTGATTCTGTGAAAACACAAAGAACATTTTTTAAATCCCAGAAGAGACCACAGTACTGGGCTGTGATGAGTACCTGATAGAATCCTGGGCTAATCTTGTCTACAATACGCTAAATCCAAGACTTTATTATAAGCAGTGAAGATTAATAATATGTCTCTGGGAAAGTCTGATTGTCAAGCTGGTATTCTGAACATACAAGGACAGACAGTATACATTATATGGGGTCATGATGGTCATAAGCACAGAATCACAGAATATTCTGAGTTGGAAGGGACCCACACGGATCATCAAGTCCAACTCTTAAACGGCACCACTGCCTCCCTGGTGGGAATCAAACGCTCAGTCTCCCTCATGAGAGGTGGGGACACACCACTGTATTAAAGTGGATTAGTTTCTCTTCAAACCTTTTCTAAAAGGTAAGTGGCATCTTTAGATTCACTGGCTTTTAACATTTCTAAAGGAGCCTTACTGCATGCTGAAGAGAGCTGCCAAAGAGATGGCCTCCAAATGTATCTTTGGACTTTTATTCATTTATTAAACGCATTTTCCAGGAGCTGCCCTTTGTTGACTGCCTAGTAAACACTTGGGAAGTAAAAATAGAACAATAATTTCCTATTTTATTTTTAATCCTTCTTATTTCTTAATTAAAATCTTAATGATTACACAATTGTTGTTTCCTTTATCTTTGGTTACATGGGCTGAAAAGTGATGTCTGAAGTAGGCACTGGGAATAATCCCTTTGTTGCAGCTCCCCTTTTCGGGAGCTGCATGAGTGATGCAGGCTCTCCTGTATGTACTAACTCTGGTCTGCTCTGCACTTAAACATGGACTGTTCAGTTAAGTTCAGAAGCTTGATGAGATTATTTCCTTCACAGCAGATTTTTCTGTCTAAAAGTTATGTTCATTCTTCTAAATTTTAATTTTGCTACTGCAAAAATATAGGAAATAAAAGATAACCACTGTGGTAGTGACACTAGTTGTGCTACTACAACTAATGTATAAATTTAATTCCAAAAATACAAAAATATGATAATCTATATTTTAAAGGATAGGACTTCATACAGTACTGCCCGTATATGCCAGCAGTGAGGAAGAGACTGAAAGTTCATGTGTGTCCTGAGTTCCCTCAATATGGATTTCTTTTGATGCTCACACATGCTTGTACTTTCCTCTCTGAGATCTTGGTATGAGGCGTCTTCATCCTTTTTCTCTTGCGTGAGATCTGAGAAAGAAGAAATTTCTTAGCTCTGTAGTTTGTCCCCTCCGTTGACCAAATTTGCCTTCTTTTCTCCTCGTGGTAAAGCAGAGGTGCTGTTGCAGGCCACAAAGAGGCAATGTCTGCCACACACATGCTGTATCTGTAAGTGTCTCATATGGGTAGAGCAGGCACAGCAGACCCCATTGCAACACTGATCGTTGTAATTCCTGTTGGTTTGAAATCACATCTTCCCTCTTCAACTTTGCTTCCAAACCACAGAGACTATTACGGTCTGTGGGAGGGCAGAAAACAGGTGGGCCCCAGAATACTCTAGGGTTTTTTACGTGTGGTTTACTCTGATCTAAGGACTGACATGAGGAGGAACAGTTTATTGTCCAGTCATATGTGGGTATGCATCCACCTTCTCCAGCCACAGGTGACCTAGTCTAGACTCTTCTTAACAAATATCATAGAAACAGATGGTTTTATGCTGTCAAAAGGAAATACAGCCAGATATGTGAACCTGCTTTCCCAGGAGCTCTGGGTAAACTGTGAATCCCACAGCTGTTTCCAGGGGTGGCAAGCATAGCCTTTTCTCTTTCCTGAGGAAAGGATGGCTTTCTGAGCTCTGAAAATCACCTCATCAAAATGGTGCAGACCAAAGCATATCAAGAAGATATTCAGCACTTCTGTTAAAAAAAAAAACAAAAGAAAAAAGTGGAGGAGGGGGCGAGGAATAGACTGCTTCTCTTTAAAGCTCTCCTCTTGCTGAAGTTTCTCTCTGCTGTGTCTTGCCCTGCAGCTTCTCATTAGTTCCTACCACAAGTCAATCATACTCCCCAGTGAATTGGCTCATCCACTCATCTTCACCTCACTAAAAATTCCCATCAAGGTTAGAAACAGTGAATTGCTGTAATGTTAAGTCATAAGACCCAATCTTTTTATGACTTGGCTCTTGCTTATTTTTCTCTAGTGGATACCAATAAAATAAAAAGAGGTCCCTTGAGCAGCACATCTGAGAAGCTGGAATGCTTTTAAGTGCAACAGGTTAGAAGAGGTCTTTAGAGATAATCTTCAGTACTCTTTAAAATTACCTCCTTAGAGAAATCCTAAATGAGTCTTCATAATTAGAAACTTCATAATTGGATGCAGCAGACTTACAACTACTTTATTGCCTCCATTGTTGAAGATGCCGTGTGTTACACTGAAAGCTAGGTAAGCCTGACTCCTTCCATGTCTTCCATTTCTGCTCATGCAAAATCTCTGATGTCAAGGAGGATAATTTCCCCTAGAGCTATTGTAAAGCCCTGTTGAAGCAGATCAAGTCTTCAGATATGTAACTACTTGTGTAGAATTTTTATCAATCTCGCAGCTTCTGTTTATGGAAATAGTTCCTAATGAGAGAGCAATGTCCTGCAGAAAGAGTTTACTGCAAGAGGCAGTGTGGCAGGGAGGGGAGACAGGTAACATGGGCCTTAACATTGTCCTTCTCCCTACCCATCCCTCTTTAGCCTCTTCCGATGTGGCATGCAGATTTAGACACAGTGTGTTCATACACAGGACAGTCCCCAGATCCGGACCAGAGTTGGATCCAGCCCTGCTTGTGTTTCCTGTCCATTAGTGACATTCCATGATCATGGTATATATACTATACCATAAAATATGTGATGAGAAATGTGTAGCAGAGAAATGAGTAGGAAATGTATTCAGAGTAAAAATATACTCTAAATACATATTTTCTACATGTTATCTAAAAGATACCCAGTGTAAATAAAGTGTTTTGAGGACATGGCAAAGAAGAAGATATTTGGGAGCAGTCATCATGTATTTGCCAAAGGAAAATCCTGCCTGAGCAACTTGATTACCTTCAGTGGACTCTATCTGTAGTTTCTGAGCTAAAAGAATAACGACAAACATAGGGAATGGCTGCTTAAACTTGGCTAAGTAAAATACTAGTTAAAAATCAAGAGACAATAAAAGAATACTTTGTGGATTCCAAACGCCAACGTAATGGTTTCTGTATTTGCTATGTCTGTAAAGGGTAACCTTGCAAAAACCTTCCTTTATCTCTTGGGAAGCTACTGGTATTGACTTTATCACTAAAAACTAGGTTGTCTTAATTCTGAAGCAATCTCCCAAGGTATTGCCTAAGAAATGGATTCTGCTTACTGCCCAGCAAGTGGAGGATTAGTGAATAATGAAATAACATGAAGCATCTGAACGGCTGAAAGTTCCAAGTGCATGACAGATTTTAAAGGAAGGGGCACAGGAAGAAAGGCAGGAAGGCAGGAAGGCAGGAAGGCAGGAAGGCAGGAAGGCAGGAAGGAAGGAAGGAAGGAAGGAAGGAAGGAAGGAAGGAAGGAAGGAAGGTCAAATCATTATTTTACGGAAATTTTTTGTTCACTTTAGAGTGGGCGAGGTAGGATTTACGCTTTTAAAAGTATGCATTTCACAGCAAAAGTTTTCAACATTGTATGTCTTGCTAGATGTGAGACCAATCCAGAAAGCCTTGGTCCAAAAAGAAGAAAATTAAGAATACTTCAGATTAAGGCAAATTTTGTACTGGAGTGGTGTGGAGTTGGATTCAGAACTCATTAAAAAATCACATGTACATATTTATATAACAGCTCTTCAATATTTCCTTTGGTATTAAATTAGTACTGTCTTATTTGAAAAATACTTATACATAACTGTCGTGGTTTGACCCTGGCTGGATGCCAGAGATTCACACACAACCTCTCCTGGAGGAAAAAAACTGGAAAAATAACTTGTTACAGGCAAAGTAAGGCAAACTACAAGTGAAGAATATAAAGGATTTATTTATTAACTAACAAGATCAGAGCTTCATGTGAGAAGCATCATTTCAAAGGCAACCTTTTCCCCCCACCCTTCCTTCTCTTACAACAGATCTCATACTCCCTTTTTCAATCAGGAGACAAAAGGGGAACAGCGTAGGGGATAAGCCAGGCAAGTTGGTATTTCTGACCAGATTTGGGGTAGGAACCATCTCTCTGCCCTTCCATAAAATTCTCTCTCTCTCTCTCATGAGAGGAAAAGTCTTTCATGACCCTTTCCCAAGTGAGATCTCGACCCAGGGAAACAGTTCTTCCATTCTCTGTTATCAGAGTCACAGCACAGGATGCAGTGTTTTAAGTGCTACTTTGCTACTACTTTATGAGCCCATCCCAAAGTACATAGTTCAGATCCTACCATAATGCAATTCTGTCACAAAACGTCTGCCCAAAGGATCTCTGCCGAGCTCTCAGCTCCGGCGGCCAAGTGTTTCTGGGCTCCCACAACATCTGCAGCTTTTGCAGCATGATTCTCCATCTTCAGTCATGGCCTCAGGTGGATTCTGCATCGCTGCTTCTCTCTCTCTATTCCATAGGTTTGCAGGTAGACAGTCAGCTTTCACTATGGTCCATTCTACGAGCAGCAGTGAGACGCCTGGAAGAACATTTCTACCCCTTCTCTGGTCGGCCTGGGTGGGGGGCCTTCATGGCTTTCAGCTTCTTACACAAGTCCTGACCTGGCCATCTACTTTCTGTTACTAAGTTTTTTTTCTCTTCTCAAATATATTGTTCACAGAGATGTCTCTATCTCCTTCTGCTCATGACCTTGGTCTCCACAGCAGCGACAGGGCCCAGACAGAAGCTATTAACCCCCTTGCTGCCAGAGGGGGGAAAAAACCAAACCATGACAATAACACATATAAAGAAGAATTAAACTAGATTTTGATGAAGAGAAGAACATTGCTGATTATATTATCCAGTTTCCTGTAAAGAATTTTACAGTGGTGCTGCTGGAAGAGTGGTATCTCTGCTGGTCCTGACTCAGGACTTGTGCCGGCTGCCCATCTGACAATAAAGTGATAAAGAAGCAGCAGCTGCTAAGGGGCATGAAGAAGTAAATTTGAAGAACTATGTGTGTCTGAAGCAACTGGTGTAACTGCTTGAACAAATAACGCACATCTGCTACTCCATGGCCATAGGCAGAACGCCAGGAAGGAGGCAGGGGAGGAAGGAAAACAGGCGAACCACTCACTGTTATTGACTGGAAACAGAGAAAAAAGGATGATGTTAAGTGTTACCACTGGGACTGTACAGAAGGATGAAACCAACATTTTCCTAAAGACGGAAAAGTACAAAGTATCTATATATTAAAAAAGAATTGTTTCAGGAAGGAATACAAATACATTGAAAGAGTGATTTCAGAATATGGTAAAGAAACTGTGAAAAGCATGAAGAAACTTTTCCTGCTGCACACACTTAAAAAAAATTGTAATACTCTTTACATCTTTTGAGAGAAAAAAAGGACTCACAAAAATCTTAATTTTTACAACAGGAAAAAAATCAGATTTTAAATCCTGGATTTGGTACTAAATCCCTGTGTTTAACTTCACCTTTTTATTTCTGATCACAAGAAGTAAACAAGCAAGAAAACACATGGAAGTTTTATTAAGATATCTGGTTTTAAGGTGCTCTTTCAATGAAGAAGAAATTATCTTCCTAAGTTAGGACTTGCTACAATTGGGATTGAGCCCCTCAACATCTGAGTCCCTCAAGATTTGAATCAAATGTTGCAATTTTTTTTAGTAGTTAATCAGGAGCTACAGTTAGAGAGTTATCATTAAGCAATTGCATTGTGAATATTGTATGCTCGGCTAATATTTTGTTTTAAGGGATTACAACCCAAAATGAATGGGCTTTATGAATGAGAGTCACTAGGAGTGAACTAAGCAGGACTGAGCAATAACTGGGGGCAGGGTAATTCTAGCAGTGGGAGATTGTGACCACAGATTCATTGACCATCTACTCAAAACAGACTCCAGACTCAAATGGAGGGAAGAACTGCACAGTTGGACTAATTAGCACAAGACGTGAGAAACGAAAGTAACAAATAGGGATTTGAGTACTAATTAATAAAAGAAATTATTTAATATATAAGCAATGAGTGCTGATGCCTTTGTAAAAATGTACAAATAGTGTAAAGTTTTGATGATTGGGAAGCCACACTTTCGTGGGTTACCACTGACCTCCCTACTTTCACAGAATCATAGAATATGCTGACTTGGAATCGACCTTCCACAAACTAGAACAAAGAATTTGAATACCTCACCTTGGTGTGTGAATTGGGGCTGTGCACTGAGTAACAAGCCTTGGGGTTTACAGCCATTCCTGTCACTTTGGGTGGAGTAATGGGGGAAAACTGTATTTTTAAGCTGAGAAAAATCTTCCTGGGCTACCTTTGATATGCTGCTCATGTTTTATAGCTGGGATAGCTGGGTTTTCAGACTGCCTGTTTTGCCTTATGACTTGGAAAGCACTTTAGAGCAGACTCATTCAAATGGACTATGTGCTTGATTTAATATATGCATATTTTATAAAGGTAATTTTAAGTGCTTCAAGGGACATATGGAGGCAATATATCCAACACAAAATGCTTATTCAGTGTTTTGAAGATTCACAGTAGATGAGAGCCAGACAGTTGAAAAAATATTGTAGCCCAGTTATTACTGGTAAAATTGAAAGTGTTATAATAAATATTGAGCAGTGATGGTACAGAGAGCTCAAAACTTAAACAAACACCTTCACAAGCAGACTCTAAACACAGGTAAAGAAGTGAACTAAAGAAGATATGAACTCTAGAGCATATCCATGGAAACCTCTGTATGCTTTCAGGTTTTGTGGATGTCTTTGCCTGAACATGTGACCTGTATACATTTTCTGTGTGTTTAATAACACTGTATGTAACTGTTTACACTATTCCTTGGGGGTTTATCTGCTATAGAGAGAACAATTTTGCCCACAGTACAATCAAAAGAGGGCAGACCAATGCATCTACTTACATGACTAAAACCCCTGTGCTGTTAAGTCTTTGCAATATTGGACTTAGAAAGCTTTTTCTGATTTTATCTAATGATGCCATTTGAAACCATGTTTACTAAATAACTTCAGTTTAAACATATATTTTGGGGTATCAATGCATGAGTATTTGACGTCAATCTCAATGTCAATAAAGAGTTTCAACATGTCTAAATACATATTTTTAAACACAGCTATTCTTTCTCTGTTGAACCTCGTGCCATTTAGAAATATTTGTTTCCAAAAGTCCAAATTGCCATGCACTAGGACTCCTACTTGCATAAGCTGTGTACCCTATAGATCTGCTCTCCACACAGGTTTTTTATTTAGCAAACACACTAATAATAATTGCTGTGTGCAAGGTTGCCTCTTACAGCATCACAGGTTCCTTCTTCTTGTTATGGAAAAGCTGCCCTCAAGTGCAGAAAAGGCTACATGGAATTTGCCTTGGATAGAGTGGGTTTGGGACCGAAGGCCCTTTTAAGCACAGACTCAGTCCCTCTACCCCGTTTCACATACCTTCTTCTGTATAACTCCATTCAAGGAGGACTAGAAAGCATTCTTAAGTTTACAGCATCTCTTGTGACTAGAGAAGAGGGGGAACAGGACTGAAAAGAACACACAGCCTTTTTTCATGTGGTTTCCTATCAGCACTAACACTCTCATGTCCTGTCAGCCCTCACAATCTCATCTGATCATCCATTTATTTGTATTCTGTGTCTATGTCCTCAGACGCTTGAAGTGGAGCATCTCTTACAAGCTCCTGAGTGCCTGCTAAGCCTGCTGAGGATGACTGAATGCTTCAAAAGAAAGAGAGGACACTCCAAGCCTTTGGCAAAATCTTTATTGCAAACTTAATGGATTGCTGCTCTTACAACTACATTGTGTCCACAGTATCAGCATTTGGAATAGGGGTGCAGACACCAGAACCTTGAAAAAGAAGACAAGGAGTAGAGTTTCCTCTTTGCAGTCTTGGCACGTAGGAGGTGAGACCATTAAGATAAAACTGGAAAGTTTTCCAAACCCAGTTATAATCTACCTTTCATTTAAACTATGCGGCAGAGGAGAGCCTACTGAACTCTGACTTTTGGGTCTTCTAGTTAGGATGTTCTTTTGTCTGAGGCCAGAGCCATAACAATTAGAACAGTAGCCAAAATAGCCTTAAAATCATGTTTTCACCAGTGTTTGATGTAAAATGTGTATGTTCCCTCAGAGGATGTTAGCAACTCATCATTTAGTCTAGCTGAAAAATAAGAAAAGTAAATATTTTAGTAGACATACTGTAACAAGGATTATAAACATGCAGACATAGGGTAACACTCAGAAAAGGGTTCTGACATTGATTTTAGAAGCTGAGGGTTTTTTCAACCCTCATTGATCTAAAATGGCATAAAACTCTGCTCTGTTCAATACCTGCCAGTGGTTGTCACATTGTGGTTTCTCAGGTAAAGCTGTAACAGCGAAGATGGAAAAGGGTTGGTAAAACTTTGCTGAGAAAAAGTTAGTTATAAATTACGACAACTTGATTTATAACTAACTTCTTTCTAATCTTAGAGCTTCTTTCTAATCTTCGGCTGTAACTGAGATCAGTGGCCTGCTTTTGTACCAGCAAATTTAAATACGGGTTTGTTTATCTAACCCACAAACTCAGTGTTCTGCTTTAGTACTGACTTGAAGCTAACCTTAAATCTGCTTAATAAAGCTTCATAGTGAAACTCAGTCAAATGCTACTGGGCTGTTAAAACAAAACCTTTGCATCTTAGTTTAACATTTAACGTTAAATACTTTTACAAAAATCATTGAAACAAAAATATCAGGAGAAACTGACCTCTAATCCATAACCTGCTAGGACTACGCCCTTTCCAAAGGAAAACTCAAAATGCAGGCTACTTTGCTTTGCAACTTACTGTAGAAATGTATGAAAATAAACACATTCATTTTCTGAATTATATGAGTGTATGACAGTATATCAAATCATTGATTGTATCTGGACTTTTCTGGGAGCCTGGGACTATATATCACAGTATCACAGTATAGGTAAGACTGGAAAGGACCTTGAAGATCATCTAGTCCAACCTATAGCCCAACCAACCTAGCATCGACATCTAGATCATATTGCTCAACACCTCATCCAGCCTACCCTTAAACACCTCCAGGGTTGGCGAGTCAACCACCTCTGTGGGCAACCCAT
>WEKX01024043.1:0-15063 GCA_013390025.1 Pitta sordida | reverse complement strand
GGCCGAGGGCCGGGGCTGGCGCTGCTCCTGTTGCCTCCTGGGCACCTGCTGGTGCAAGAGCTGCCTCAGCGTGTGCGTCCTGGCCGCCCTCTGCTTCGCCTCGCTGGCCCTGGTGCGCCAGTACCTGCGGGACCTGCTGCTTTGGGCGGAGAGCCTGGACAGCCTGGCCGGCGTGCTGCTCTTCACCGTGGGCTTCATCGTCGTGTCCTTCCCGTGCGGCTGGGGCTACATCCTGCTCAACGTGGCCGCCGGCTACCTCTACGGCTTCGTGATGGGCATGGGGCTGATGGTGCTCGGCGTCCTCGTCGGCACCTTCGTCGCCCACGTGTCCTGCAAGCGGCTGCTGGCCCGCTGGGCACGGACGAAGATCCAGGGCAGCGGTACGCTCAGTGCCATCGTCCGTGTCGTGGAGGGCGGCAGTGGCCTCAAAGTGGTGGCTCTGGCGAGACTGACACCGATCCCCTTCGGACTGCAGAACGCCGTCTTCGCGGTGAGTCCCAGCCGTGGGCAGTGCAGCCAGGAAAGAAGCCCTGGCTGGAAGAATGTCTTTCGGCAGTTACATCTTTTTCTGGGAACAAATAACAGTGAAAGCACAAACAACAGTGAAAGCAACCACCACTGCCTGCTCTTGGTAATGGCTCTTTGTGGAGAGGATAGCAGACAGGTTTTTGGGATGCTTTGTTCAGTGGCATTGTGTTAAGAGTTGCTCTTGGCTTTCAAGACTGTGTTTCAGTGTTAGAAAGAAGCACCAAGGTGCTTCGTTGCAAAATCTGCAGAGAGCTCAACAGTTATGAAGTGCCTGTGTTTTTAAAGTGATCCAAATGGGAGGAAATGTCTTGCCAGATCTTCCTGAACTACTTAATACCAGTAAACATGTTGGAAAGAAAGAAGTGGACAGATTAAAATTCTTGTTCAGTGTGGTTGGTATTTGTAGCATGCATCTGGCAAATCCATAAAGGGTGTTAAGTCCACGCACAGGAGAGGTCGTGGATTTGGGGCACAACAGTAAGATGTAGCCTCAGACCTGAAAAGGGATGTACGCTAGAGCAGCACTGAGAGTTTAAACTTTGAGTTTGGAAAAGGATCAGTCTTGCTTTTCTTTCTACTTTTAGATGAAGATTAAGACATTCATTTGTCATTTTTTATCATCTTGAAGGAGAAAGGAGAAAGGGAGCAGTTCTGGGCTCCCCAGTTTAAGAGGGATGTTGAGCTGCTTGAGAGGGTCCAGAGAAGGGCAACGAGGATGGTGAAGGGACTGGAGGGCAGGCCCTATGAGGAGCGACTACAGGAACTGGGATTGTTCAGTCTGGAGAAGAGGAGGCTCAGAGGGGACCTCATTGCTGTTTACAGCTACCTGCGGGGAGGTTGCAGCCAGATGGGTGTAGACCTCTTCTTCCAGGCTGACGACACCAGAACGAGAGGGCACGGCCTCAAGCTACGCCAGGGGAGGTTCAATCTTAACGTTAGGAAGCGGTTTTTCACAGAGAGAGTAATTGCATATTGGAATGGGCTGCCCAGGGAGGTGGTGGAGTCGCCATCCCTGGAGGTGTTTAAGAGAAGACTGGACGAGGAGCTTAGTGACATGGTCTAGCTGGGGGGTGTAGGGCTGGATGACCCTGGGCCCCTTCCGGCTCGGAGTGGCCTGCTAGACTGTGAGGGATCTAGGTTGGTGTTATGCTCTGCGATGTGCTCTCGGTCTCTGTACGGGTGTTAGATGGTGAGTTGGACTAGATGATCCTTGTGGGTCCCTTCCAACTCATAATATTCTGTGATTCTGTGATTCTGTGAACATGAAGGGTACTCTGTTTGAGTACTGTCATGCTGATGATGACAGACCCTCATTGCTTCCCAGTGCTTTGTGTGAAGGGTCTGTTTTGACAGTGTGTTACGCCTCACTTGCATCTGCTAACTCGGTGTGATCAATACAAAACAAAAGGGATTGTGAAATATTTTAAAAGTTTATCAGTAATTTAGGCACTCTTCAACATAAATGACCAGTTAAACAAGTGTTTTTGTCTGCCACTTTCTTTTAGCACACCTTTGTTCCCATCTGCTGTCGTGATCCTTAACCCTTCTGAAGACTTGCTTAATTTTAACAGAATCATCTGTCTGCAATTAGTGTGTAGTTCACAGGATACCAAATTTGTTATTTAAGAAAAAATTAATCCACACAATTTTGAGGGCTTAACACCTACATCAAATATTTAAAATTGCTGTGAATAAAATGTGTGTATTGGGGCATTCATGTGCAGTGCTGTAGTCTCTGAGTTGTTGCAAATTATAATTTCTTTTTAAGCAGGTCCTTTAACTGTTTCCTTGTTAAGAATGAGAACATGAACAGCTGAAAGTCTGCTGTTTTATATACTATTAACCTATATCACTGCAGGGCTGAGGAAGTTTGGACTTGTTGAGTTGGGAGCAGAGTCTCCCCTGGAGCCCAAGATCCCAGTGTATCCGATGAAGCTTCTGTACTGTGACCCTCCTAAAGTGGGGAGAGCTGTTGTGCTCCAGTTGTTCAGCTTCAAGTTGTCAATTAAAGTAGTCAGCAGATGTTTTAGAGTAATGCTGGATCTGAAGAACAGGCCAGAGAATTACCAAGTGAGAGTTACTTCCTTCCTGCCATAACCATTCTGTTGGAAACACGATTCAGCAAGAGTATTCAGGCCAGTTCAATATTAAAATGATGCTGTAAATCAGTTGTTTGTAATTCTCCTTGTTCTGCAGGCTAAATAATTTTCTTTCCAAGTGGAAGGTTTCAGTGTTAAAACAACAGATAGAAAATGAGATGAAACCAGATTCTTGAGTATGCCAAGTAACTTGGATGTTCCCTGCTAAAATTAGTTAGTTATTACTCCAGATTTGCTGCATTGTAGCATGGTCAAATAAACTGTGGCGTGCTCAATTTTTTCACTGAGAGCATTTAATAAAAAGCTACTAGATCACTGAAAAAGAAAGCACTGCTTGCAAATCTGGGCATTAAAGGCAGTTTCCCACTGCGATTCAAGTTTCAGGTGCTTATAGAATTATTTTCTACCTACACAGACTAGCTGTCATTTCTTTGCAATCTCACTTATTTGAAAACTTAGTGCTCTTTTAAAGTTTAAAATGCATTTCCCCATACTAGCAACTTCAGCAACGAATTTGAAAATAATTCCTTTTTAAATAATGGTAAATTTAAGAAAGCTTACACATTGTTAATTTTCCAGCAGTCTGGTCTGTGCATGTTTACTAGGTGGGTGTTTATAAGTAAACTGGAGATGCTGAGAATACTTAAACAGGAGGGAAGGAAGGAAGTGACACATGGGGTCCAGGTCAAGGCATAACCTTGATGTGAGCAGGGTCATCTGCAAGGCTGGGATTAAATACTTTTGCAAGCACTTGTTCAGTGGCATGTACCATCTGCTGAGGCTTTTTAGGAGGTGGAATTGCAGGAAGTGTAGAGAAGGATGGTAGAAAGTTGTTAACTGAAAGCATGTTTGTACTTCTCTGTGAGGGAATTTTGATTAACTGTCACTCCTGTGATGTCAGGGTGGCTTGGGGTGATAGCCCACGCACAGCCTTCTCCCCTTGGCAGCCCTGGATGCTTTGAAGACAAGTCTGTAAGGAGCCTTGGTATGCAGTTTATCATCTCCTTCCCACAAGGGGGTTCTTGGATTGAATTGTGCAAACTGATTATTTGTAGTGCCAGATGTAGGTTAGATTGGAATTTTTTTCCCCTCTTTGCGGGGAGTATCACATGACAGGAATAATGTAAGAAATCTGAGTGTTCCAGTGTGTCTCTCTGGTTCCAGAGCTGCGCACAGTGAAGCTGAGTGGAGGAAATGGTGCCTGCTTTACAAGAACATGCAGGTCGCTTACTGTGCTTGTTGGAAAGTTAATAGCTGGTTTAGTGGGGGTGTTTTGGTTTTTTTAGAGCATGAAAATTATCCTTTACTGTCGCTCACTGAGCTTACCTGATCCAAAACACAGGGATTCATAAGTTGAGGGGAGAGTAGTCTGGTGCAATTCCCAAAGGCACGTGAGCCCCTAACAAAGTCCTGACACAAGCGTTTATTCTTTGGCAGCGCTGAACCAAAGGTGTCAACCACAAAGAATACACAAAAAAGCGACTGGACAAAGCCTGTCCAAGGCTTAGTTGGAGAGTTCCTGACTGTTATTACCAGAGCAGTTAGGTAGTTCTTAATTAAATACAGTTTAAATGTGGTTCTGTTATGACCCACGACACAGTTGCATCCATGCTTGCTTTGGAATTTCACTGTGAATTTTTGCTGGCTTGAGTTTTTGCTAGAAGCCTGAACTGGGCAGCTTGGCTATGCAGATTCCAGTCTGACAGGTTCGTAGAACAGGTAAAGTTCCTAGAAAGAAAAGTATGGAAAGTTGTAAGTTTTACTGACTATTTCTTAGGTTTCTCTAGGCAGGGACAATGTCTGCTTCCTATGCTGTCTGGGGAAAGGGATAGGACCATAGGTGTAAAACATACAAGCCAGGAGTTAAAAGAGCGCTTCAAAAAACTTTCCTCCCTCTCCTTAGCTTTCATTTCATTAGAAGGTACAAGTTGTAGTCCAGTGTGTCCAATGGCAGTCTCCCCTTCGTTTGCAAACAATCTCTCTGATAGGTAAGGAGGTCCATTTTTTTCCAGAACAAATCCAGATGTGCAGACACGTTGCTCTGCAACCAAAGCATGCTTAATAGATATACAGAAATGAGAGAGGTTCCAGGACTCTTAAAACAATCTTTGGGAAGTTTTCCAGCTCCATTAGGTTTAACAATAGTGTCCTACTTACCAAATCTTGCCTCTGCATTAGTATTTTAGAGATTTTTAATTGCAGCTGCTTCATTCCCTTGGCAATATGGGAAGTTTGGGCTGTACATTCTTATTGCATGGCCCAGATTACAATAATGTTTATAAAAAAAAAGTCTTTTGAAAGCAACGGTCAAATGTGAAGTTCTGACATAATTATATAATGCTTTTTCATTATACATAAATCTAAATCTTGTATAGAGAGGAAAATTTATTATTTGTGGTGCTGGTATATATTTTGGTCTTTGGGAAGTATAATTTGCAGTGTGAAGTTTGGAATTCGCTTACTGGATCTTGTGTGGGTGAATTAATCTTTATGCTTCATTTCATTCCGCTCCTCCATTGCCCTTCCTTCCTGCCCCAAACTTTCCACTGATGGTGCTTAGAGCTCTGAGAATTCAGCACTGTGACTTTGAGAGTAACCAAAGTTTATTTTAAGAATAGCATGATGAAATGAGTAACATTGCTGCTATTCTCTAGTCTTCAACATTGTACAAAACTGTCAAGGTCAATAATTTCCATGTAGGCTCCCAGTGCTAGGGCTGTTCTTAATTAGATCTTATTTTATTATGATGTGATCAACTGGATTGTCTGGAAAATTTGCTAGACTTCTCATTTTCAACCCTTTTCGTACTCATTTTTAACCCAGAGTTTTCTCTGGTTTACTTTTTTTCTTGCATAAATATATGTTGACCTCATGACTCTTCTCTTTAATATTTCCCAGTGGCTGCTGATACTAGTTTAGTTGGGACTCTGTACTTTGTTCCCATATAAACTTACATGTCCACATGTTGACTCCAAACAGAAATCTCACAGCAAAGAGAGGGAACTATCGAAGTATTGGTGGTGGTTTTGTCCAGAGAAACGGACAAAAGCCATATCCATGTGTACTGTTTTGTTCACAAATTGAAATGTGATGCGAGATACCTTTGGCAGAAAATCTTATTGATGCCCATGTGCATCAGTATAGCTACAGATTGATATTGCTGTGTCATAGGGATCATTGATAGATACATGTGTCTTCTTGAGGTGTATAACCTTCCTGGCAGAGACAAATTGTATCTGCCATTCTGTTGACCTAGATCGTATTTAATAGAGTGACATATTAAACAACTACCTCTTGTATTTTTGCCATACATGTAAAACACAAAGCAAATAGATTTTTGCTTTAGACCTTTGCGTTTGATAAAGTAATTTCTTCCTTCAAGTAAATTCTCATAAATTCAAGGGCTCTGTTCACCATGTAGAAATAAATACCTTCAGTGAACAGTGTAATGGCGTCCTTAGTTAATGATGTTTGCAGAGATGTTGTGTAATTTAAGATGAAATAAAATTAAACCTATTAACTTTAAAAAGGCCAGATGAAATTTAGACAAAGAGTGTTTTGTTGTACTATCTTTCCACTGAGCTTGAATCTAAGTTTCAGTGAAGGAATGTCAGAAATTATTTCATGATTTTGCAGGATTGGTTGTGGGAGCAGCAGTCTGGTTGTTTGTACACATACATTGTGTTAGACCTGTGCTTGATTTCTCCCTCTTTTTACTCAGATTACAGATTTGTCCCTACCCAACTACCTGATGGCTTCTTCACTTGGGCTGCTTCCTACTCAGCTCCTGAACTCATACTTGGGCACTACCTTGCGCACCATGGAGGATGTGATTGCAGAGCAAAGTGTTAGTGGCTATTTTGTATTTGGATTACAGGTAAGTTAAAATAATTGCTTTCATAGACCTTGCTGACCGTAGTGTCAGTCTCTGTATGACTTTTGTTGAGTGATAGGTACCCAGAAAAATGGGTTTCCAGTGTACTGTTTTCTTCTGAATTTGTTTTGTGCTGTTAGCAAAGTTTAATTCTCTCATACCTCACCATGACACAAAGTGGAACTTACTCAGTGTTCTATTTTTTTGACACAGTTTTGGTAAGCTTTCTTCTCTTGCCCTCTGTGGTAGTCTGCTGAATTTTAGACTTGTCAAACCACCCCTACACAAAAGCCCATGTGCCACCATCTGTCAGGCAGTGTGCTTAGGGTGTGTAGACCCAGCACCTGTGCTGTGTTCACTGTTAGCAATCAGCATCCCCATTTGCATAGGTGTTCAGAATTAAAAGTGCTGTAGAAATATTTTGCTAATGATTAAATCAGAATACCCTAAATTTACAAGTGAGTAAATTAATGAGAAGTATATAGTACCTTTATGTGATCTTAGCTGATTACAATTTGTCCGTAAATCGTGGGTGTGACCCTCATTAGAAGCATAAAGGTTATGGGTATTTCATAACTAGATTATATATTAAAACCTCCTCTGACAGTATCAGTACTTCAGGCTGTGCATGACTGGCAGTTACCATGGTTTGAGGACTTTCAGTAGGTACTGCATTCATTTATGTATATTCCTCAGCTTTTACATTCATAAAGCTGATGTTTAACAATGCTAACAGAAAGCTAAGTGTAGGAACATTTTAAACATACCTTCTCCTCTTCCCCTGATACCTATGTGTTCTTAAATAGAACATATAATTTATAGGCTTCATAGAACAGGGTTCTGAATATTAAAAATGCCTTTGTAAATATGGGATACATTAAAGAAAAAATAAGTGGTTATTTGATCAGCTATCATTTTAGTCATGAAATGTTATTTCCAGGATCGTAGTTTTTACTGGTCTTTTCCCTTTTTGTTCTCCATTAGTGTTTGTTTGTTTTAAATGATGTTGATGCACCTTTGCAGATTATCTAGGTTGTAATGTAACTGTTGCTCAGGTAAGTGCTAGTTGGATAGCCTGAATGTTTGAATAGGTGTTCTAACCGTGTTAAGAACAATCCTTGGGACCTGACAATATAAGTGAAGGGGAGGCCTTTAGTGGAGGAATTACTTACGTTCTCTCACTGCTTTTCAGGCATCTTCAAGCATAGTGATTGCACATTGGAATGGGCTGCCCAGGGAGGTGGTGGAGTCGCCGTCCCTGGAGGTGTTTAAGAGAAGACTGGACGAGGAGCTTAGTGACATGGTCTAGCTGGGGGGTGTAGGGCTGGATGATCCTGGGCCCCTTCCAGCTCGGAGTGGCCTGCTAGACTGTGAGGGATCTAGGTTGGTGTTACGCTCCGGGATGTGCTCTCGGTCTCTGTACGGGTGTTAGATGGTGAGTTGGACTAGATGATCCTTGTGGGTCCCTTCCAACTCATAATATTCTGTGATTCTGTGATCAGGTGCTTTTCCTGGCTGAGCTTTGATTGGATTCTGCTTTAGTAAATAGCTCTGAAAACCCTTCACATTTCATGACTGCNTGCCGGCTCGCTGGGGCTGTCCCGAGGCAGGGGCTGCTGGGGGGCCGCGGCTGCCAGCTCGCCAGGGCTGCCGCGGGGCTCTAAACGCCAGGCTTAGCCGGAGAAACTGCGCGCCCTCCCTGTGTGCCCTCCCCGGGGGGCAGGCCCATCCCGCCTCACAGGGAGAGCCAGCACCACCCCTCAGCAAAGCAGAGGCACAGCGCATGCGTGCTCTGGGGACCCTCGCAGACCCCGGAAGTCGGACTGCAAAAAAATTGCTTCGCAAATGGGTGAGGTAGTGAAGGAGAAGTCTTGATACAGAGAGGATTCACTGTGTTCAGTTGGTGTCTGCAGTCGCACTTTGACTGTTACATTGGCCATCTTTTGAAATGTGTAACTTAAATTGGTGAAGAACATCTTTTTCACCGCAAGGATATCCAAGCAGGTGGAGCAGATTGCCCAGAGAAATGGTGAAATCTCTATCCTTGGAAGTTTTTAAGACCTAACTGGACAAAAGTCCTGATTAGTCTGTTCTGATATTGCAGCCAGCCCTGTTCTAAGCAGCAGGTTGGGCTAGAGACTGCCAGAATGCCTTCCAACTGCAGTTGTCTTGTGACTATACTTGTCAATCATCTCAGTGACATTTTAGCAATGTTTATGCTGTGATGGCAGATGTTTTAAGCAATGCTAAGGAAAACATAGCCCTACCAGTTAGTAACAAAGTTCAGATTTTGAACTCAGAACTTTAGATTCTCTTCTAAGCAATATAACCTCTTTGGTTTTTTTCAAAAGGAAGTTGCAGCTTCCAGCTAGTTTCGTAAAACATTCTTAAAAATGAGGAATTTACTTCTTTCAAAGGGACTCTTATGGTGAGAGAGCTTGATTTTTATTTGAAGGTTTTGTCTGTTTTATTACACTATCACAGTATTAGCAAGGTTGGAAGAGACCTTGGAGATCATCAAGTCCAACCTGTAACCCAACACCAACCCATTGTCTAAACCATGGTACTAAATGCCTCATCCAGCCTACTCTTAAACACCTCCAGAGATGGCGACTCCACCACCTCCATGGGCAGACCATTCCAATGAGTGATCACTCTCTCTGTGAAAAACCTCTTCCTAACATTCAGTCTAAAGCTCCCCTGGCGTAGCTTAAGGCCATGTCCTCTTATTCTGGTGTTGTCAGCCTGAGAGAAGAGATCCACACCCACCTGGCGGCAGCCTCCCCTCAGGTAGTTGTAAACAGCAATGAGGTCGCCTCTGAGCCTCCTCTTCTCCAGGCTGAATAACCCCAGTTCCTGTAGCCACTCCCCATAGGGCTTGTCCTCCAGTCCTTTCACCATCCTTGTCACCCTTCCCTGGACCCTCTCAAGCAGCTCAACATCCGTCTTAAACTGGGGACCCCAGAACTAGNACCAATTCCTAACCCAACATAAGATGCTTCTATCCAGTCCATGCTCTTATGAGTTTCTCCTGGAGCTTATGGAGGATCTCAGCTATAAAGCTTGACTGGTATTTTATTGAAATCAAAATCTGCCTCTGGGGAGTGCAGGGCATGCTAGTGTCATTGAGTGAGTAATATCTAAGCAATTGTCCAGTTTTATTTCTGATTATTGTTGTGGTGAAAATTAAAAAAAAATCTTAGCAATTCTGAGCAAAAATCTGAACTAAACACCTAGTTTTGGACAATATTTCCTCCTTAAACAAACAAAAAAATCCCAACACCATTGACATCCTGTCCCTTCCCTGGGCCATCCTCTAGAAGGCAAGATCTTCCTGGCCTGGTGAAAGTCACTCAGAAACTCTGATTCTGTCCTGTATACACTTGAGACCTGAGAAGGGCAATGACACTGCTGCTCTCTCTGGTGTCTTCCACACCAGAGTGTCAAGGACACGAAGTTTTATTTCCTTTGGTCTGCATCATCCTCTAGCTCTGCTCTGCTGTTTTACAAGTTGAAAGTGCACAGTAGAATTTAAAACTATTATTTCTTTGGTACATTGAATACAGCCCCTTTGACTTAAAGAAATACACCACATCATTTCTTTGTGGAAGCATTTTTTTCCAAGAAAGGATTTGAAAGAATTGTTTTGTAGTAAGTATGTGGGTGTCAACAGAAAGAAAGAAAATATCTTCCCAATTCCTATAAATAGTATTTAACTTCTGTGTAATGTCTATGTTCTGATAGGCTGGTTAGATTGTTAGCATATGTAGGTTTCGAGCTGCTCATTAGTTAAGTTCATCTCCCTTCTTATGTCTTGCCTATGAAGCATTGAGTCAACTGATGCCTTCGTGAATCTTTGCATTGACAACTTACTATTTTGTTGAGATCAGTTGCTTTGTATTCATGCCTGCAGCCCATATAGCCTACAACATTCTTGTTTTATTTGCAGATTGTCATAAGCATAGGACTCATGTTTTATGTCGTTCACCGAGCTCAAGTGGAACTCAATGCAGCTATTGTAGCGTGTGAAATGGAAATGAAGACATCGCTTGTTAGAGACACTCAACCAAACATCAGTGGTTCAACAACATACTGCAACAAAAGGACAGTAGCATTCTCTGGAGGAGGTGTCAATATTGTGTGATTTCAAGTATTAACAATTAGGTTTTTTAAACCTGAGCTGTCACCTAGAAATATCTATGGACAATTGAAGTAGATTTTTAAAAAAATTACAGGTTGTACTGTGGCACAAACCAGCCGACCAACTTTTCAATTGCACAGGGGTGACATCTAGCAACAAAAGAAAGATGGCAAAGTAACTTAAGATGTAAATGCAAATTTGACTGCACCTTTGGTCATTTATTATGCCTGTCATGGCCTGTAGTCTGCACTTTAGGTTTTTTTTCCTTTGCTCCTATAAACTGAGAAATGCTTCTATAAACTGAGAGAAGTAGCACAGAGGTAAATATTTTTCTGCTTAGCTTTATTTATATGACGTAATTATTATATGCAGTAGAATTTTATTCCTTATAAAGATGAATGAGAAAGTATGCAATTCAGTGTATGTTATTCTTGAATGTACTTCTGCTTTGGAATTACTTCCAGAAAGTGGATTGTATTATTTAGCTAATGATGGGACCATTTGGCTTCTTCTTCATTTTTGATTTTTAAAAAAATAGAACCCTATATAAAGTTTGGGTTGAATGTATTTTTCTAAGTCATTACAGATGTTGCAGAGCCATGCATATATATTCACACAAGCTTAAATCCTACATTGTGGGACTGAAGTGCTCTTAAATTACATTTTAAGTTACACTGTGTAATATGCAAAGTATAAGGGAAAATGCAGAAGTTAGATTGCAGTGACTATTTGAAGGAGACTTCATTGGTTTTGCCACCTTGGTGATTGTAACAAAAGGGCTGTTCCATGTTAGTCCTATTTATAGTATTTTTAATTGTAAAAAGGATGGAGTTTTTCAGCTTGCATGACTAAATGTAGTAAGGCTTCCAGAACAGGGAGCTAAATTTCTCCTTTAAACAGAATGATGGAATACTGGCAGTACTAATTTTACAAGAAGGTGGCCTTTATTTTGTAAGTAAATCCCCCCTCCCTATAAAAAGCTTTAAAATTTCACTTTGGTTGGCACGTTTTTTGTACAAGTTTTACATTTTTTAAAAGACGCAATCTATTACAAATATCATCATAGTGAAGAAATGAAAACTAGAGATTCTCCTTGGAAAAATAAATAATCTAGTAATGGAGAAGGACAGCAATGTCTCTGAGACTCAGGAATTCTGACTCCATTTTTGCAAGACAACGCTGTATTGGATACTACTCCTTTTACACGTGCTGTGGACTGTTTTTCAGTGGGTTTGAATAGACTGGATAACCTGATAGTAACTTGTGTGTGTGTGTGTAAAAGGAAAACAACAATAATGCCTGAACATGATGTTCTGTATGTGTGAATTTCATGTAGATATACATACCAATGTTCAATTGCTCAAACACATGCAAGTCATCTGATACAGAAATAATGTAAAGTATTGCTTATTTTGTAATTATTTTGTGTGAATTTTTAAGGATGCCCTTCAGGCTTCAACATTTTGTGTTACTTTCTAACAGTACAGCCGTGCCTCCTTTTTGTAAGGTTGTTTGTGGGGTCCAAGCATTTTTTTTTCTTCTTGAGATGAGCAGGTCTTCAAGGTTATTGGGAAGCAGAGATCTGATAGCCTCTAACAGCCTTACTGTGAGGATGTGTGGTATTTTTGTAACTGGTCATCTACACATTTCTTTGTAGTGAAAGTTTAATTTTGTTCTTTAAATTTGTATGCTTTGCAGACTGATGTTCTTGGGTCTTGTGACCTAAGGAACTGAACTAGTTAAATGAAAACAGCAAAGTACAGATTGTCTCCTTTCTGTTGTTTTGGGGCTTGAGTTTTTGCAGGGCTTTTTGGTTGGTTTTTTGGTTGGTTGGTTTTTGAAAAGGCAATCTGTATATACCTGGAAGTGTTCATTTACACATCTCTGCCTCTGACAGCTCCTGTGAGAAAACAAGAGAGCCAGATAACTTTTTGATGGCGTTATTTGTCATCATAATATGATTGAGTCCTTTCATAACTAAAGGGGGTTTTATTTTATTTTTTGTTTGTTTCTTGGGAAGAGCAGTCCTTCAATAATGAACTACTCTGAACTTTGTTCCATCTTGCCAAATAACACAATAGTGTTTTGAAGAGGGTGTCTCTTTCTTTGCATTTTTTAACTAACTTAAGGTTGTGTTGATTATTCAAGACATTTCCCAAATATGTATTTTGAAGTGCTTTTATTTCCATGACATTTTGTAACCAGAGTAAATTCACTATGTGAACACTTTTGTAGTATGGAATTAGTTCTTAAGACTTTTGCATTTTGCTTGATACTTGTAATATTTGTGTACAAGTTAATGGGAAATGTGCATTAAAAGGAACTTTTCTGTACCATGCCAATCGTAGTTTTATAAAATAAATTCACTCAAATTTCTTTAAAGGAATTTGTATTCAATTTTTAAGTTGCTATAATGTAGTTGGAAAGAAGATGCAGTGCAGTCTCATCTTTACATATGCATACAAGGATAGTTCCTGCATTGAAGGAGTAACAAGTTAGGCTTTAAGGATGAATTCCATGGGTGGGGAGCTCCTGAGGAGCAAAAGACACTTGATTTTTATTTAAAGTAAATACATGCTTAATTCTGTTAAATGCTTTGAAGATTAGGTATTTGCAGCTGCTTTTTTGACTGGAAAAATAAGTATACACGCTACTGAATTAAAAGGCGATTGATATTTCTGAATGCAACAATAGGAAAAGTGATGTGATGATTATTTTTTAAGATAGTCTTCCTGCCTAGTGCAACTAAAACCCACAAGATTTTGTATAGAAAAGGTACCTAAATGGCAGGTCATATGGAAGAAGGAAACTCAGCTGCATGGAACCAGTTTTCCTTCCGCTTTGTGGTAAGTGCAACTGTATCATAAATTTGTCAAAATTTAACTTAGGACTAAGCAACTGTGAGGAAAACTTTTTTTTTTGTCCAAGAGCTTTATGTACTATTTTTATACTGATTTTTGCACAATAACTTCAAGTGTTGCTGAGGTCAAGTTTGAAGAATGGAAAAGCTGCTCTTCCATGGTGTAGTTCTGTGTTGAATGGCGACCGTGCTGCCACCGCCCCCCACACCACCACCTGCACCGCTGCCGCCACCACCACGGCAGCAACAGGTCGCGCAGTTACAAAAATGGGTCTCTTTCATTGCTAAAAAATCATACCACTAAGATATGGGGGGCGCGAAGTGCAAGAGGGCCAACTGTAGTTCTGTCTGCATAAGATGGTGATGGATTGGGCATTAGGGAATAGGAATCAATTGCGAAGGGGAAGCTGATGCAAATTCTGGCTCTGCCAGGTAAAGCAGCTTGTTTCTGTGCTCTCTAACCTTGCAGAATTAGCAATGTGCCTACCACCATAGGGATGATGATGCGTCTAACAAATTCTCTTCTATGGACCTTAGCATTTGTTTCACACTACTCGTGCTGTATTGATTTTTAATTTATATTATTAGTGATAACTAGTGAGAAACTGAGTCTGTGGTTTCAATCCTGTCCCTTTCCTCCTGCAATAGATCATCCTGGCATATTGCTAAACTGAGAATTACATTTTAATGAAGTTCTGTGTTCATTAGCATAAGTGAAGTCCTCCTTGCTAGCCAAGTGACTAATGTGTAGTTGTTTGGCTCTGGATTCTTGATTCGTTTGGAAAATTAGCTGAGCCAAATTTGCTGTTCTGAGAGTGCAAAGTCCTCTTTTCCACCTGATTATTTAGAACTTCAGATGCATTGCAAAAGAAATTAGCAGAATAGGCTTATTGTACAGGGGGGTTGCTTTGTTTTAGGTCTAGGGTCATTAGGAAGATAGTAGAAGGGTTTGTTCTGTCCTGATCCTGAGACTTGAATATTGGATGTCATACGTTTTTAGGAGACAGCGTTTCCAAGACGTAGCACGCATAAGCTTATGTCAGTCATGGTAATTACCTACCGGCTTTGATGAAGGGGGTATAAAACTTGTAACATCTGGTCCACATGACGTCTTTTTTAATCATACAATCTACAGCCCAACACAGTTTGGCATTGATAACTGCAATACAGTAATACCCCCTCATTTGCGAGGAATGGGTCATGCCACGGGCCTCGCAAAAAGCCAAACCCGCAAAGAAGCGCAAGTCGTTAATATGTATGCAGGCCACGCCCATTGCCCCACCCCCCGGCGCTCCGGAGCACTGCAGACACTTTTCTGCTTCTCCCCTTGGGCTCTCTGAGCACGGGGGAGCAAAGGGAACCGTTTCTGAGCCCCCTCTGACTCAGGAGACCCCCCCCTAGTCGAGAATCTGCGGGCTTCTCTGGGTTGCTGCAACTGCACTTCCACAGCCCAAACCCCGCGCCGTGTCCCCGCCTCCTCCCGACCCCGGTGATTATGGTGCGGGGGCCACAAGTGTGGGCACGATCACTGGGGTGGGGGGGAGGGGCAGGGGGAAGTGGT
>WEKX01024037.1:40909-61561 GCA_013390025.1 Pitta sordida | reverse complement strand
ATAATTTTCTGTGATTCTGTGAAAGTAATTCATCTAACATACAGAAACCAGGGAAATATCCCCAATCAAAACTATCTGCTCCTTAAGCCTAAACATTCAATAACTTCCAAGCCTTGGAATGCATGTGCATCTCCTCCCTGGATTTCCCATGGTTTACATTATCATTTTCAAGGTATATTATGACAAGATATTTACTTTGGGCCTTAGCCTGAGGCATTTCAATGTCTTTACTTTCACAGAATGTCATAAATAAACATGAATAATCTGCATAAAGGAAGATGACTTTATCTCACAACAAGTCAGAAGAGCAGATTGTGCTCCTCCATACACAATTCCCAACATATATTTCCTTGTGTCTGATCATGAAAGTGGTAAGCTTTTATTTGCCTGTTAAATAAATAAACAAATGTTTCCTGTTATATTGTCCAGAACTGAATTCACATTGAAACAGTGATGTGTTCGCTTAAGTCAAATAATTTCTACCAAGGAAAGCTACTATTTTACTGTCAACATCATTTTCCCTAAGATATGCTAATAGATGAATAATTGTGCAGCCAATAAACAAGCAATTCAGTTAGAAACCAGTAGCACTTTTCAAACAACTGTTCCTTAACACCACTCTCTGACATCCCCCAGCATTACCTCATGAGGCTGAAGGCAGGGGACAAGGAAGCCTTTTAGATTAAAGAACAGAGACTCACCATAGCCTAGTTCCCAAAATAACAGAGAAGGGCAAAAAATAGTTAGACATGCTGATTGCATTGTTATAACTTAAATTGTATTCAGATGCGAACTCTGACGTGCCAAAAACTGTAAAAGTTGAGCATGAAAGATCAGAAAAGTGACATCTGGTATTGGATGCCTCTCTAGACATGACTAATACCATTGGTATTGTGTAGGCTGTACCCTTCCTAATTTAATAGTCAAATGCAAAGATTAGGCCCCCCACACCTCCTACAGTATCATGAGAGGCTGTTTTACAGTATGTCTATATAAAATTCTCTACTATCCTTCTCCCTGGATATCCACAGAAGGTCTGACTTTGAATAGGCATGTATATCACCAATATTGTTACGGACAGTTCATTTCATTACTTCCAGCTAGTGGATTTACAGCTGAACCGTACGACTCCATGCATTATTAGTGAGAAATAAGAGAAATATGACCACCAAATATTGATTTTATGCAAGAGTAAGTTCTTAATCCACACTATGTGACATACAGATGCAGCTAGATCCCTGTTTCATCTTTATTTTCATTAAAGTTGGAGTTATGTCTGTAGATTTCCACCACATTATTAACAACACAGTCCAAGTATTTTTAAGTATTTGACATTACTGTCATGTATACCATAAAGCATCTTTACCCTTGCCCTGAAGTTTATCTCTTAAGTCAGGAACCTATATCTCATTTTTTTTCTAATCTGGGTGATTATTTCTGTATAAGTTTAAATACTTGGTGCTACCACACTAGACTACCTAATGGTATTTTTTACCTTCTCATGTAGTAAAGCAGAATATTAACATCCATCTTTCCTAGAGATATGTGCAGATACAGGCTTCAAAATACTTTGACCTAGGAAGTGTACTTACCCATCTTTAACAAATGGATGAATTGCACCACACAAAATTGTTCCAAGTCACAGAGCAAACAGACACAAAGCTAGCAGCAGATGAGCATCCTGTCATCTATCCTAGTCTCTGTGTGACCCAGTGGTGCCAATACACTTATAAATAACATGGGGTTTGAAACTACTAACCATGATTTTATTATGTGTCAAGGAATGAGATGGTAGCTTTGAAGGGATGACAGGGTGACATAGATGACAACACTGAAGGATCGTGGAAATGCTGGTCCACAAGACAAGCAATATGGAAAATTCCACTATGAAACAACCAGCTGAGGACAGAATATCAAAAAGGGTTGGAAATTAGAAGGTCAGTGTGACATCTCATATGAAGTGTACTTTACCTATTTTAAAATTATTTGTTTATTTATCTTATCCTTAATTTATTATTTTATTAAAAAGTGTGTGCAGTTAAGCAAACAAGCTTGGACAAAAATTAGACTGAGCTGAAATACCATGATAATTCTCTGCAAGCACTTACTCCACAGCAAGTGGGTGATAGCCTAAAAAAAGACCCCAAACCGAAAAGTCTCAAATTTTGTCACTTCATTGGAGTGTAGTATACCAACTCTAACATAAGGTACAACACATGAACCTTGCTTGTGGTGTGTTAACATTAACTTTCTTGTAACAGAACAATGCAATTATTCATTCTAATACCTGTTGTAGGAACAGCTCATATTATCTTGGGTATGAATTATATCTGTATATGACTGTGAGCCAACAGACTTCACAGTAAATAATTTAAAACTGATATCTGAAAGCCCATTAGCAAACTATAAAAAAGCATATGCAGAAGAACCCAAAACATTATCCATGCAATGAACAGAAACTCCAAGTTACATCACGCAGACGTAACCTGCATATTACGTATCACTATTGAAGGAAGGAAGAGACAACGAACCTTAGAATTCAGAGTTTCACTTTGGTTTGGCTGAGGACCCAATATCTGAACATTCTTTTGGGTTTCATCCAGACTGCCTGACCATCTTTGATCTATAGAACTAGCCTAAAAGTCTTGCAAAAACAGGGTATTCTTGTGAAACTTCCAGTGGTTTCTCATTCTGGTTGGGCTTGAAATACAATAAAAGTAGTCTCTTTTTGTGGTGTTTCACTGGGTCATTAAATTCTAAGCACAGTGTCAGTGCTCAATAAATAATATACCTAAGTATAGTCTTTCAACACTTTTGTTTCCTATCCTGATCAGACATAGGAAGTGAAGAAGAGTGAAGAAAAATGAAAAAAAAAAAGAAAATAAAATGGTCCGTTCAAATTTCACACTGTCTAACATTTAGGCTTTTGAAGTTTTGAAGACAAAAATATGATGCCCTGTGACTGGTTTACAATAACACATTCATTGTTATCACTGAAGAAAAAAAGATGGGTTTGCTGTCTATGGTCAGAAAGGTGATTTGACTGCATACAACATGGGAGAGTCCTTCCAAAATCCATGCCAATAGTGGGGTTGAAGTTTTAATCTAGTCTGACAAAAGTTTAATCTAGTATGACAAAACCTATCCCTTATCTTCTAGCATCCCAAAGTTCTCAAGCATAAAAGCCAAGTAGAACTTTTTAGTCCTTTAGGTTCTTGAAGTTTTTGCTTTTATTTTCAATGCCTTCTATCATAATTTTTTTAAATCTTAGCACAA
The DNA here is from genome assembly GCA_013390025.1 of Pitta sordida. Lineage (NCBI taxonomy): Eukaryota > Metazoa > Chordata > Aves > Passeriformes > Pittidae > Pitta > Pitta sordida. The sequence goes on along the minus strand of WEKX01024037.1, from coordinate 58,285 downwards.
TTTTCTGGCTCCTTGTAAACAAAAAGACAGCTGAGATGACACTATTTCCTGTCCTTTATATTGATAGGGTGTAGTGTGATTTACCCTGGCTGGATGCCAGGGGTCTGAACGGTCATTCAGTCCCAAATAATAAGACGATATACGAAGGGTGGGTTGGAATAAGGCAGTTTAATATAAGCAAAAATAAAACCAAGCAAAGCATGTGCAGAAGCAAAGCAAAAGAAATAATTTCTACTTCCCATCAGCAGAGGTGTCCATCCACATCCAGGGAAGTAGGGCTCCTACACATGTTAATGGTCTTAGACGGCAGCCATCAGAGACAATGAATGCCCCCCTTTTCCTGCTCCCTTCCTCAGCTTTTATATCTGAGCTGACATCATATGGTATGGAATATCCCTTTGGTCAGTCTAGGTCAGTGGCCTGCTCATGTCCCCTCCCAGAATCTTGTCCTCAGTTTGAGGGAAGGGAGAGTGTGCAATGTGTGCCCGGCTGTAGTCAACACACTTGTGTGTTATCAACATCCTTCTAAGGCACAGCATTGTGAGGGCTGCTATGGGCTCAGACAGACCCAATACACAGGGGTAAGAGAAGTGGGGAGATCTTTGTGACATCTGGACACCACAGCAAACCCAGTTTCTAAAGAACAAACCATATTTAAAGCCACAGACAACAGACATCAGATTTAGAGATAGGGGTGTGCAAACTGCCCAGGGAAATATCAGTAATTTACATATAACCAACATGAGAAATACTGTAAGTATTATTAAAACATGAAGGTATGTGATGATTATATAGAATAAATTGGTATTCTTCTAATTTGGAAGTTAGGCACTTTTTCTCTTATAGATCCTTTTCCTAGAAACTAAGCAACTTTTTTCAGAAAGAAACTAAGTAGACTTTTTGTCTGATAATACCTCAAATAAAAAAGGAAAAACTTGAAATCCTGGATTTTTGCATTTTTCTTTCAAGTTATATTAATTTGTTTTTCCATCTACATCCAAGGATAATGAAAAACATATGGTTTTAAATAGTTTGAGACATGAATATGAATCAGTGCTACTAAATTTTACGATACGTTCCATCTAATTAATGTGATAGAATATACTGAATGTATCTGTTTATACGTAGACTATGGAAGATAATAAACTACTCCATAGTTAGGGTTAATATGTGTAGAGGTATATATACGTACAAACACTTGTACAAATGAAGGTAAACATTGCACCTCTTCTGTAGTTTATTTAAATGTACTCACGTTGCATTGAGAACAAAAGTACATAATGATAGAATGTTTCTTGTACACAGAGGATAAAATAAAGATAAATATCCACCAAAATACTTATTTAATGTTCCTTTTTATAGAGGAAAGTTTTTGACAAGCTAACTTCCACAACAGCAGGGTATATCTGAGTGTTATGTATTTTAAGTACTTACATCTCGACTCTCTGATGCAACATGTTTTTAGTTCTAGCAGAATATTGACATGACTATGTCTTGGAATAAACTTTTGAGATTAAAACTGTCTAGCAGAGTAGATGGTCTACTTCCCTCTGAACGCACCAAAATATTCATTAATTTTGAACTTTTTATATGAAACACTAGAAAACCCTCAGTTCCAAATGTTCTCAAGAAAGGCTTCACCTTTCAACATACTGGTCATTAAAAAAAAAGTAAAAGTCGTAGCAGTTTAAGTCCTATTGTCTTTTGATAACAAAAATGTGACTTGATCAATTACACAGGATCTATTTGTAGGAATTTAGAATATCCCCACCTTGTCTCTTCACCGATCGCCTTGAATTATCTTTCCCACAAAAAAGTATGCTGTTCTCTAGTCTATTTATCACAGTGTTTACAATCTCAGCTTAAGCCCACTGCCATTACAAACTTCAGTCCCTGGACTTTGCACTGTGNCACGCTCATGGATCTCAACATCCCTCTTAAACTGAGGAGCCCAGAACTGAACACAGTACTCAAGGTGAGGTGTAACTAGTGCCGAGTACAGGGGGAGAATAACTTCCCGAGTCCTGAACACTTGCCTTATGCTGCTGACTCCACTGTCAGGGCACAGAGAAGAGGCTAAAGGGCAGCAAGCGACAGCAGCAGAGAGTCTCATCCTGAACCAGTTCCAGCATAGTCTTTAAAGTACTATATCTGACCATGTTTTTAGGTGTCTCCATCATGTTTTGTGATTATGGAATACCTTCATTCAGGTCTGCTTTGTCATTCTTTATTGGGAAATCATTCCGTGCTTCATGATACTTACTGCCATCTCCTTCGGTGTGAAGGAAAAGCTCTCACCACACTCTTTCAGAGGAGACTACAGCATGGTCTTCATCATGCAGTGGAAAAATAAGTTCTCTGCTTCATTCCCCATGAATGAGCACTGATCTGATAGTTTGCTTTCTCTCGAGACCTCATTCCTGAACAGGAATAGTCAGCTTGAAGGTTAAGGTTCTATAAAGTGACAGTAATTATTTTTCTGTGTGTCACTTTACATTCACCTATATTGAAATTTTTGCTGCCATTCATTTCTCCATCACTCAGTATTGTGTGACACCCTTTAGATTATTGCAGATAGCTTTACTACAATAAGTAACTGGGCATCATCAACAAACTTTGTCACCTCACTGCTAACTCTTCTCTACATTACCTATGAATTCTATGCCAGGACCCACACTGCTCATTTCCAAGCACATAAGACTGTGGCTCTACTCTATAAACTCCTTTGGAATGAAAATTAACCTTTTGTTCCTATCCATTTCTTTCTAGACTTTAACGATGTTTGGCTTTTTTTTTTTTTTATTTTAATCTCTTTGAAGATCTTCCTTCTTATCTCTCTGGCCATTGGTCATGGTCTTAAACTCCAGCAAGGGAGGTTTAGACTTGACATTAGGAAAAAATTTTTCACTGAGTGGTCTGGCATTGGAATGGGTTGCCCACGGAGGTGGTTGAATCGCCGTCCCTGGAGGTGTTTAAGGGTGGCCTGGATGAGGTGTTGAGGGTCATGATATAAATGTTATAGGTGTTAGGTTTTAGTTGGATCATAGGTTAGACTAGATAGGTTAGGTCTCTTCCAACCTTATCAATACTGTTATCCTATGATCCAATGGTAGCTGTTCTTCTTTAGGAACTTTTGGTAAAAGACGTCAATTAAAATTGAAGCATGCCAATTAAATAATCCACTTTAAAAAAAGGATCGTGTTCAAATGTATTAACCAAATTTTAAAAAGACTTATTTTTAATTCTGTCTTAATAGCCAATAGACCTACCCCAGAGGCTCAGCGCATATTAACCCATAACAATAAGTGTACATGAGCACCAAATTTTTCATCAAGTCTGGACAAAACCTATTCTAACCTATTCTAACATGTCATGCTAGAATACCAATCACAGCAACCTCACAATTAACTTGGGATATGTCCTATAAGATAGTGTGTGTTCATTTTGAACGCCTATGCTTCTGTCATTCCTAGTGAACTTCTGGTTCAGAGTTTTGTAACTGCCAGGCTGACTAGCAAGCATTGCAGCCTTGTCCTTTGCATCATCAGCAGATTATATAACAGGAAACACATGAAGATATTTTAGTTCATTATTATTTCTTCACTTGCCAACATGACTTTAGTGCAACTAATAAAATAAGGAATATTTCTCCATGTTCTTTATTATGAACTAAAAATTTAAAATAACATTTCATAACATAAAGTGAAAAAGTTATTATTCCTTGACCAAGCTGGCATATACCAACTTGTCTGTCCATTTCTGGTTCTAATAGAAAGGAAAAGAGACATACTGCTTTCATATTAACTTGATTACCTTATGGGCCAGGTCCTTCCTCCAATTTGTGTAGTAACTGCCATGTACATGGTTGTAGTGTTTATTTAGCCTGATGAAGTTGTGGTGACTTACACTAGTAGTCATGTCAAATCAAGTTACTAATGCAAATCCATTACTAAGAAATTATAAAGGCTGTGGAAAGCCCTGAAAAAACAAACATCTTTGAGTGCAAATCTCTAAGGAGCATCTTACTTAGATCTTTTAAATACTTCTGTCAGATTCTCCCCTACCCCTCAAAAAAACCTCCAAAATACTGACAAATAATCCTGAAACATACAAAAATCTCCAAAAAAAGCTAACAAAAACCCTCATGAATTCTTTACCTCCAGAAATCTTACATTCTTTAAATTGGCTTAACTAAATATTTAATCACTCAGTGTCGGTGAAATTTCACAGGCCTTAGTTGTAACTCTATGACACCACCAACATGTGAATTCATGTTTTCCATCAGATTCAATTTCTGTCATTAAAGGCAAAGTAGCTCATGAGTTTCATGTTTCAGTGTTAGAACTTCCAAGCAATTGTGATTTACTTGCTGTGATACACAGTTCAATTTTTTTGCAACTTTTCCTTCCAGAGTAGTCTACACTGCCGAACCATAACCCAACTGTTCCTTCTTGTGCTGATTTTCTGTTTGGAAGAACCAAAGACCATGGGTTTCTACCTAAAAACTTATGGTTCTTATAGCTATAAAGTTCCACACCATTTCAAATACATAATGCAGAGGGTACTTAAATAATGGACAGTGGCTGAATTTGCCTTTCAGAGAGACCCACGTTCAGAAGCTTCTCAGGCAATGTTTATATTTTTAGTGGAATCTGAAAAGATGTATTGGGTCTGCTACTTTGGGTGAAGGAGATCATTATATCACTCTCATATCAAGCCTGCATTTAGACAAATGCTTTTGGTTGGAAACATAAAGTACTGAATGTTCAGTGGGCCACAGGGTTACAAAACCCTCACTATTGACAAAGACAGAAAATAAGTCTAGTCCTTTCACTGCAACAATTATGATCAAATGAAAGAATTATATGGCTTTTCACATGAACTGAGACAGAATTATTTTTAAAAAGGAGCTTCAAAGATATTACAGAGTCCTTCAAAGCCTCCACAGACCACTGGCAGTCCACAGAGAGTCAGCTGTTCTTCTCGTTTCCAGCTAAGAGAAACAAAACAGATGGGAGGAGATGAAGAACAAAAGCAGAAAATGCAAGTGTTTTGTTTTTCAGAAAGGGAAAAACATTTATCACACTCAATCCAATACAAATGCATAAATACTTTCCTAGTATTAATTTTCTGTATAAGCAACCACTGTCATTGCCACAGGGGTATTATGTGAGTGTGAATAACAGAGGAGGCAGCCCACACAATTCTGAAAGGGAGGGGACCTGGTAGTGAATTCTAGCTAATTTACAAAGAAATCATCTATGTTAATAAATGCTTCACCACTCCTCCCAATGGAATTTAATGAGAATTTATAATATCAGTAGTTTCCAGACAAAATCCTAGCTGATTACTATGCCAAATTTTGGGTAATGAAAATTTAATTCTCTTAAATTCTGTTCCCCATTTTCTTTCCTCCATTCTGGGGGAGACAAGGTTGGGAAGAAAACCAAATAATAGTTATATAAAATCATTATACCTTAGCCATGAGAGTTGTAAAGACCAAACATTAAACAGCAAATGCTATTTAGCAATAGGAAAATCAGTCTAAACAAGTTAACGGAATCTGTTTGCAGTCTCTGACAGAGTGATCAATGGTGAGGATGTGGCATACAAAACTATTTGTTAAAAAATGCAGCTTGCTGGGATTTTGTGTGGGATAGCACATAAGCTGCAAATATCAAGTGTAACCTCTTGTCTTAGGCTACAGGGCACACGTCTCATTAGGACTTCTGTGTTCAGCTGCCAACCACTTAGACTTTCATATTATAATGCTATCCCATATCTAAGGCATAGTTCATTTAGGAGGCTCGAACATTCTTCAATTAATTCCAATTGAACTTAGAAGTTGCACAAAGCCACCGCGGCACAAACCAAAGAGAAAAACACAGATCCTGCAGAGTATGAAAACTAATGCCTTCTGGATTTTCAAAAAAACTCTGGTAATTCTGAATAACATTGTTTCCTTAAGTGTCTATATTTGAGTCATAAAACTCTTCTGAATATCAAGTGAAGCTTTTTTCTCCAAGATTCTCAATATAAACTTTCCATTTGATTTTGCAAGAGTTGTCACTTTTGGTGGCCTATGAAACTTTTGATGTCAAGAGCTTTAAGATTACTGATTTTCTTGCTAGATTGTTTGGTTGTTTTCATTTGTTTTTATTTTGGACCTGAGATGAAGAGAATTTAAGAAGTGAAATACATCATCAGGACTACTAAAGGATGTCAACCACTGTTCTCTTTTCTCTTTCTCAGTCAGATGCTGCAGCTGGACTCCAGAGTCTCTTGTTCTGGAGCCCAGCTGTTTCATGTGTCTGTCCACTGTCTGAGAAAGCACCAAACCACTGATCTTGGTGACTTGGGATCTCCAGCAGCAAACTATAATCTCATCTACTCTACTGAATTAAACAATACCAGGAATTGTTCCTGGCTATTGAGTCTTGATTGTCCACAGAATAGCAGAAAATTCCAGGAACACTTTTGCCACAGACTGGTGCTAATACCCCAAACAAGTTTATTGTATCTGAAACAAGGTGTGCCCTACATTATTTCCCAATAGGTAAAAAAGGAGGTACCTGTCATGCAATGGAGAGTATCACAATATGGATATCATATCTTCAATAAAAGTTGGCTTTAATGCCAGAGAGTTGCCCCAAGAACCTTTTATTTACCAGAACAGATTTATCCAGAGAAATCACTGTTCCTGTTCTGTAATCTTATCCATTGCTCAGTTACAGTTCCTCACAAATCCTGGGGTGTTTTTTTAAAATACTTCCACTTTATTAAATCAGTATTTTCTCATCAAACTAGTTCATCAAAAGACTTCTGAGCAACTTCACCCATTTGTATTTTCTTCCCACAACACAGAAAATCCTTGAACTTACCTTCAGATGTGGCCATAGAAAGAAGACAAATGAGTACTTTTTGTCTGTTAATACTCAGCCTTTTAATTTTTTTTAATAGTTTTCCTATTGAAAATCTCTACCTTCTTCCAGTAATAATGGGGGGTGAGCAAACTACTTATATTCATAAGTGAAAGTAGGTGGAATTTCTCAGGCCATTTTTAGTCAGGAGCACTTCTATAATTCTCATAACTCTTGTTGTTCCACTATAAGGTCCTTTGCTCAGCACATATAGGCCATTGCAGTGGTAACTTCTGATCAACTCTTCCATGTATTTTTTCCAGAATACAGTCTCTCCTTTTACAGGATGTTCTTTATCCCTAAAAAGAAACAAGTCTGGCATTTAAATGAATACATTTTCAACAACACATGAAGGTCTTGGCTTTTTACAGTACAACAAATTACAGAGCTATAAGGCAATATGTATCTCTTGAATCAACTCATTGAAGTCTTATATGATGTAGGTTAGTGTCTGCTAGAGATAGTTTTAAAGAAATGGCTACCAGCCTTACTAGCAGGACCATCTATAGCATACGCACCAATATTCAACTGATTCTCATCTTTAAAGAAAACAGCCAATTACAGATTTTATTTGTGGTAACGTGGCCTCACTGAGTTCAATCTCTATTTGTGCTTAAAAGGAAACTACACTGAATTAGCTCACACATGTCACACATTTTGAAAAGACGTCTCTTCAAAAGGATTTGGAAGGAATACAGGAGGTTGCTCACATGTTAATGTGGCAGATTTTATCATCTTTAGTCAGGACGGAGGATTCTGAACCTCAACATAACTGCAGAGGACAAAAGCTATATGCAGTCCTACTGCAAATCTTCTGGAAATGTTATTAAGTGCTTTTGCTCTTCGTCAGTGACATCTAAATTCAAGACTAAACTAAGTTACCTTGGACAAAGTAAGACTATTTGTAAGAAGTAAAAGCTTGAAAGCAAAATTTTCAATCACAGGTATAAGAAGTATACTGTTCTTTCAGACAGGAGTGTTTCTACACTTGCTTCCATTATCTGTTTTCCAGCTCAGATGAAATTCCTTGTGAAGTTTAACTTAATTCTGGTCTCTTCTTGCTTTCATAGAGGCATTCTCCAAATTTTCTGATTTTCTGATACCTATTCCCCCATCCACCACACTCTTGATTTTTCTGGCATCAATAGATGACTTTTTTCTTTGTTTGTAGTACCATTGGTATAGAGGGGCCACAGCAACATTCTGAATCTTGGCTGTTCAATAAGAACTGAACATTTGCTGCTTGCAACCGGGATTCCCTGGCATGAAACACCCTGTTAGCACTGAACAAACCATTAGTGACTGCAGTCTTCAAAGGATTAATATCATAAACAGTCATCAAACAAATACTCCATTACCATCCTTAATTATTAGTTTCCACTGATTTAAAATCCCTATAACCTGAAATGCTGGGAGTCACCAAGGCTCCAAAATTTAATTTTTTTGCATTAACACACCAGTAACTTTTTTGCTTTTCAGTTGTTCTGAAGAGTAATAACATTTCTAATATTTTTGAATCAGCAAAACCTATATGATGAAGACAGTAAAAGACAATAGAAGGCTAATTTTGCTTATAGTACAACTTGTTTTCTATATTTTTTCCTGGGACAAATAGAACAATCTCTGGATATAAAATGAGAATGTGAAGAGAGAAGAATAAAGGTGCAACACAGCTTTTCTGGAATGGGACGTAATGAAAAATATAAGGGTAATTTCAGGGAATTGCTAAAAGGGAGGTTGATGTAGTAAGAAAGTAGATGGTCTCTGAGTTGTTCACCATGCCCTCCAACAGAGAAACATGTAAATAAGAAACATGTAAATAAGCAGCTAGTCACTGAAATTGTTGATTCATATTATCTTTTTCTTCTCTAACTAGATATCTCTAGAGGTGTAAGACTTCTTTGAACCCTGGTTTAGACAAAAGGATATTATACAGAGGTCCTGTGTCAAATTTACGGCTTTATAACTAGCCCTCTTGTCATCATCCTTAGTCTAACACCACTATTAGCTATATGGCAAGCATAATTTCTGATTAGAATTTCAGGAGGCATCAATTAATCTTCCATCCATCATCGTGGTACATAAAGTCAGGACTCCCTTTGTTACACCATTTTTGGACTGTAATATATCACACCTTTTGAAGTACAACTTCATTCTGTCATGTGTTCCTCATCCCATTCATGTTGTTCAGTTGGGCTGCATTAACACTCTATGCACCTGGAATGTAAACAAGAAGGTCTTGGTGGGTGAGGCAGAGGAAGGTCAAGAAGCAAGCTCAAGAGATTGTGCTGTGCAATATGGAACAGGCCTGGTACAATTTTAATTAGAGCTCATGCAACAGGATCATTTACTCACATAAAGTATTCAAGGACTTATGGGTTAGAAATTTCTGTTTAGAGGAAACTTCTCTGCCCTAGGCTGCTTCAAGATGTCACTACATTAGCCAGATTAAAATATGTGTGGCTCATTCCAGATTCAGTGCCTCCAAGTCTTTCTGGCATGATAGTCACTTTCTACTCAGCTCCTGCAGATAATCACAGAAGCGGCTGCGGAGCTTTCAAATAATAAAGCAGAATCAGAGCAGCTTGGTTTCAAGTTCAATCTCTTTTGCTAGCTCTTTATGGTACACCTTGCTGCCTTTTTCTGACCTTGTAAAAACAAATTCCTTCTGCAAATTAGGTTAACACTGCTTATTTCAGAAGCACATTGAGCTGATGATCTGAGATGTTAAATAGCCCTTCATAAGGGATACGGAATGACTTCAAGTTTCTTACTTCCCTGTGTAAGTTGTTATTTGTGTCACACATAGAAGCCCCATCAAGAGTTGTCCCATTAGATGTGGCATATCACAAATACATAATAATAGGATTTGTTTTTCTCTGAAGACCTTACTGAAATGAGAAAAGCAATTAGCAGGATTCTGTCACAAATACACTACTCAATGACTTGACCAAGATCAAATAAGGAACCTGCGGCAGTTCTAAGAACTGAGACCACCTTCCCCCTCCTCTAGCACCATAGCCGCAAAACCATTTCACTTCTCTAACACAGCAGTAACTCAAATTAACTTAGTGAGAGGGAGCAATGTAAAGGGAATCGTCCTGTAGTGCTGCCAGGATTTAGAAAAGGATGACTTTGAAAATAGCAGTCTAGGCAAATGTTTTATTTCTCAATTCCTTAACTCACTCAATACTCCTGAGAAACTTCCAAATATTATTTTCTTTTCTGTGTCTCACAAATGAAGGTCCAGATTTTGTGAGGTGAAGCACTTCTGGCGGAATAACCAGCTCCCAGACAGAGGAACAACAAACTTTGAGTACAGAGAAATTGTGGAGTAGATCTCATCTTTTAAGCTTGCAAACTGTAATTAAAAGATTCTTGAGAATAAAGGTCAGCATATAATCCTTAAAACAATTATTTTAACAAGGTACTACGACTAGTATTGGATGTAACTGCTGCAAAATACACCCAAAGAATTTTAAAAATAGGATGCAATGCTGCACCCATGAGACATGGCTATGTCTCTGAGTTTCTCATACATCCCTGTAAACGGAAAGTAGCTCTTTGGAGTTTGCTGTGGTTATGCTGTGGTGAAACTCATTGTATTGGATTCGTGTGGCAAAGTTTTGGTACAGGGAGGACCACAGGGGTGGCTTATGTGAGAAGCTGTCAGAAGTGTCCCCTGACAGAAGCAATGACAGATGGTTCCAAGAGAGAACTGCCACTCTAGAATTTAAAACATTAACATAATCCGAATTTATGTTTCAGTTTCACTTAAACTCCTCTCTGAGGAGTTTAGACAGCAAGGGAATCCTTTCTGCACTCAACAGCAGGGCTTCTTTAATAATTTTGCCTAAGCCATCTACTTGCATCCACAATCCTCTGATTTGACTGGTAATAAATTAAACTAATTTTTCCAAGTCAAGTCTATTTCACCCATGATGGTAACTGGTGAGTGATCTCTCCCTGTCCTAATCTCAATCTGCAAGATTTTGAATATATTTTGTGTCCCCTGCCCAGCTGAAAAGGGGAGTGACAGAGCAGCTTCAGCGGGCACCTGGCATCCAGCCAGGGTCAACCCATCACACTCATGAGAGTGGGACATGTACCTGATATAGCTCTATGCAAAACAAACTACCATTTGAAAATAATAACAGTGAAGTAAAAAATGTGGCCATCAAATATTCTGTTGTTAAAAGAGACACATCTGCGATGAAATGTGTTCTCTAGCTCTGGTCTAAGTGTTACAGCATTGTGTTTGAAAAAAAAGGAACTGCAAAAAACTGAAAAAGTGACACATGCCGCATGCCTCACTGAATGTTATTTTAATACTAATGTGGAAATTTTGCTTTGTGCACAAACACTTTTCTTTAGGCTAGATAAAAAAAAATCGCTCGAAGAATTCTGTATCTATTTTGTTGGTGATGACAAGTATGTTAATTGCTTGCAGATAACATCTGCTCTAGTGAAATCAAGATGCAGACTCTCTCTGGACTGACAGTGCTACACTTTGCGCTTTGTCTAAGAGGTCTGCTGCTCTTTGCTGAAGTTTGAAGGGAGCTGGAGTGCCTTTGAATTTTTTGAGAATCTTCCAGTAACTGAAACCAAATCTGCCAGGAGTCCTGGGTCATCGCAATGTCTCTCTTTGAGCACAGGACTTACCTTTGAAGCTCAAAGGCTTCCACTGACCATGACGACAAAGTGTGCTCTGGCTGCAACAACTTCATGGTGATCTGCCAACAGCCCTGCATGAGAGAGCCTCTGATTTCTTTCTGTTTACAGTAGAAGGTGAAGGGCCTCTCCTGCTAGGAAAGTGTGAGCCTGGTAAATATAATGTCAGATCTAAGGAGCCCTTATCCTCTACAGACCACATTTACAATTTTACAGTGCGCTTATGCAGGCCCTGCCATGAAGTTACTTACCAGATGTGGCTATTGAATCTGTCAATCATGGTGTTGAAGAAGCAGCTCCAGACCGTTACCATTCCCTACTTCCAATCATGCATTTGCATATGTACGTTGTAGCAAACTTGCTTTAGCTTCCTTAAAACACTTGAATCTAATTAGATCTCCAAAATGAGGGACAATTCCTGCCAATCTGTTATTGCAATAGCATTTATAAGGGAGCAAGAGACAAAAAACTCCCACTCATCCTTAACATATCATTACTAAAATACTAAAGACACAATGAATAGCAAGTAGAGGTCAATATGCAATTGCACACTTAATATGGCTTGTTCTGTGCCAGCCGGGTTACCACCAGGAATAAAGTTCAACCATATACTGAGGGATGTTGCCAAGACTTGCGCTGCCTGAGGGAATAGAAAGGCATTTCTTGTTTTTATTGAATTTTTTTCTAGGCTCTTCTCCTGTGTAGGGATAATCAACTGCACAAATATATGGAAATACATGGAAGGAAACTACAAAGCAGCTGAGTTGCAGAGCAGAAGCTTATGGTTGATTGTATATACGATTTACTCTATATTTCTCTATGGAGACAAATATGTATCAGATTTCTCGCACATCATTAAGCGAACATAAATTAATGGTCTTTTCCTGTTGTGGCAAAGCATAATTTTGTTAATGAGCTGTAAAAAGAAAGATAATGCCTATAAACCATAGGCTTTGGTTCTTCTTTGTGCACTGCTCTCAAGGTTGCAGCAGAAGTAAACAGGTTCATCTCATGGACCCTAATTAAAGAAGGCTGTGGGTTGACTGAAGAGTCTAGAGAACAGCAGTAAGAATGATTAGAGATTTTAAACGTATAGAAATAGCAAAGGAATTTGAGGAGAAATATGATAATGAGTAAAATACAGGTAGCAATACATGTAGGTATAAAGAGAGAGGTAATGTGCTGCTCTTAATCACAGAATCACAGAATCAGTAAGGTTGGAAAAGACCATACAGGTCATCACATCCAACCTATCACCTGTTACCTAATGTTCAGGACAAATAAGAAAAGGAGCTGCAAGTTCAACTCACAGCAAGGAGCTTTTTAGTTTGAAACTAGAGAAAACTTTCTAACAGGAACCACTGTTAAAATTCAGGAACAAATTGATGTGAAAGGTTGTGAAGGTTAAGCCCGGTCTTTCTCTTAATGCATCTGCTTCTGCAATAGGTTAAAAAGACAGTTTAAAAGAGTTCCCTAAGATATTATCAGATTTTTTAGTATAAAACAAGCATCAAAACAAGAGCCATCTAAGGGAACTGGTGTTTCTTCCTTATAATAATAGTAATTATATATTCTAACTAAAGAGGATGAGTGGCCGAGTATTCCCCTTATTAAATATCTGTAGCAGTGACAACATAATTATTCTTTTTGATCTTGGGTCAGCCAAAGTTTTAAGGTAGTTCTGGGTACATTTTTCTTAAAACTGGCATATAAAAGGGATTTTTAGACTCTACAACTACATTAGATTCAACTATGTACTGAAATAAAGTCACTTTTGGAACAGTAAATATTCCAATCTGCTAGAAATTAAAAAATAAAGGAAATCTCTCCCTTTCCCCTTGCCTACTGTGCCATTGCAGGGGTAGAATCCTTTCCCCCAGTCTTCCCTCAGCTCAGGAATGCTTAGCAGCCTCTTGAGAGGCAATATATTACAGCTTCCCCTCACGTCTGAGGCAAAGCTGCCCACTGTTCCTCCGGGGGCCAGCACAGTGCTCCTGAATGCTGCTGGGCTCCAGCCACGCCTGTGCTCTTCATGGCAGTCCTGCACAGCTGAATTTCTGTCCTGGCATGACTTGAACTGGTTTGTTCTTGGGGCGGCCAGTCCTTCCCTCTGCCACAGCGGCTGTCTGAACCCCAAGAGTCATCACCAGAGGCAGGAAACAGGCATCATTCCTCCCTGCTTTCAGATGCAGCTCTTTCAAGTAGCACAGTACCTCACAAACAGTAATTGAATGAAACAGCTCCGATCCATCACAGCAAGATAAGCCTCCTGGCATTACAACTACTCTCAACAAGAAGGGCTTGCTGCTATGTTTTACCCCTTGCTTTATTTTGGTGCCATTTTCTTTTGGGTTGTCTAAAGGAAAACTGGAAAATTTCACTGCGCTCCTCTCAGAAGAGACAGAGATAAGGTTTCATTGTACGTAATCCCAAATTTGCCAAACACTGCAGAACAGGGACAGTGGAGAAATGGGACAACAACTGACTCAGTATTTTGGTGAGCAATATGTTTTGCTTTAAGTCATGTGGTATGACCATATTCCCTTCTCTGCAGAAACCCCCAGATTCTGCTCTTGGAAGCACTGCTAAAAAGTCTTCTCATGAACAAAGACCTTAGGTCTCAATGGAATAGGGAACTTCAGATACAGTTGGAAATTAAAAGGAAAACCAAAACAAATTATGGGTCAAATTAAAATAAGGTCAGTACATTCATTGGAGATAGATTTCAGAGCTGCTTATTTAGTTTACCTGATAGTTAACAAGATTTTTCAGCACAGATCATTGAATTCAAGAAAACCGTGGGTTTATTTGCTTTGGGTCTTTTCACAAGAGAGTAGTTTCAATAATTTCTTGTTCTGAAATGCAGCTGTGGAATTTCTTAACTGACTTTGGTATGAGGTATATTTCACAGCTTACCCTGTAATAACTTTATAAAATGAAAACTTAGAAGAGGAATGAAGAATTTAATTTTATTTAATTCATTAAATAATGAATAAAATTTTCTTTTTATTTCATATATTTGAAGTTTCCTAAAATTATTTCCTAAAATTAGGCTTTTCATTTTACAAAGAAGACTCTACTTGATTTTGCGGATATGTTTAGCACCAGCAGTATCTACCAAGGACACTTGGCAATTTTCAAATGTAGGACATTTCCTTGCCTAAACTTCTGACTACTGAGAGCCTAAATTAAGGTGTCCCATTCAAAAAATATTGTAAATGCTGTTGTAAGGTCCTGGCTTAGTCTTTCTAGTTCACTCTGGGTTTTTTTTCCTCAACTTTGTAATAATACAACTAAAGTATATGTGCATGTAAAATAGATGCTATTAAAATGGCTTCATAACATTGCCAAGTCATACTAAAGTCATCCTTTAGGTATAAGTTAGCCTGTGTAAAAAATGGAGTGATATACCAGATCCCCATGAGAGTAGATGCTTAGCAGAACGGAGTACACACAAAATGGGAGGCAGTAACTCATGAATACTGTATTGTTAATGGAACAGTATTCAAATCTGTGCCCTGTGTATTTGTGGTAGGTGGTACATGCGCTAGGCTACTGCTAGTAAGTTCCAGGAGGGCATAGATAAGATAAGAAAAGAACTTTTCTTCATCTGCTTACTGTGTTCATTGAAACATCAAGTGGATAAATAGAAGTATTTTTTGAAGTTGGCTCAGAAAACTACACACTCCCCCCCAGCACCTGGGTCCTGGTAAATGTCACCCATATGACACACTGCTATGTTCTTCTCATACATTTCTAATCTCATGGCAGACCTACTCCTTAATCCATCTCTTATCCTCAAGTAGAGCTGTAGTGTTTGTATAACTAGTAGGAGGAAGTTAAGCAAGAGGAGCAAGAAAAGGTTTTAGATATAAGATATAATTTGAAACAGAATACAAGATGCAGAATAGCTCTACACTTATTGTTACAATAAAGTTTCTTATTCAGTGTTAGACAAAAGCTACTGACCATATTCATGAAAGATTTATTTACAAGTTGATTCTGAACAGCTCTAAACTCCACTTACATGAAACAAATTAGTCTATAAATCCAGTTCCCTGTTTAAGCTCCAATTTTTAATTTTCATCCTTAAATATTAATTCACTTTCTATTTGTTACAGGTAGGAGTCTGTTCGGACCTGTCATGGTTTGACCCCGGCTGGATGCCAGAAATTCACACACAACCTCTCCTGGAGAAAAAAAATGGAAAAAAAATTTATCACAGGCAAAACAAGGCAAACTACAAGTGAGGAATATAAAGGATTTATTTATTAACTAACAAGATCAGAACTTAATGTGAGAAGCATCATTTTAAAGGCAACCTTTTCCCCCCCACCCCTCCTTCTCTTACAACAGATCTCATATTCCCTTTTTTGACCAGGAGATAAAGGGGGAATAGGGGTAGGGGTAAATACCAGGCAAGCTAGTTTTGTAAGCACTACTTTGCTGCGACATTATGAGTCCATCCCAAAGTTCAGATCCTACCACAATGTAATTCTGTCACAAAATGTCTGTCCAAAGGATCTCTGCTAGGCTCAGCTCCAGCTCTGTGTTTCTGGGCTCTTAAAACATCTGCAGCTGTTGCAGCATGATTCTCCATCTTCAGTCGTGGCCACAGGTGGATTCTGCATCACGGGTTCCTCTCTCTCTCTATTCCTTAAGTTTGCACCATGGTCCATTCCACAAGCAGCAGCAAGACGCCTGGAAAAACATTCCTACCCCTTCTCTGTTCAGCCTGGCGGGCCCTCCATATCTTTCAGCTTCTCCACATAGGCCCTGCTCTGGCAATCTACATCTTGTTACTATCTTTTTTTCTTTCTCAGATTTATTGTTCACAGAGGCATCTCTATCTCCTTCTGCTCCTGACCTTGATCTCCATGGCAGTGACAGAGGCCAAGGCAGAAGCTATTAACCCCCTCGCTGCCAGAGGAAAACAAAACCAAACCATGACAAGACCACAAACTTTTTCTACAGCAACTGCATAATAACTTTTACAAGCATTTTGTGAAGTCCATCAGGAATAGAAACAAAGACAAATTTTAAATACTATTTTTGGCTTATATGTTCACTAGATACTAAAGTCCACGTCTAGCCATGGATAAATCATGTTACATTGTACTCCAAAGCTTCTATCAACACTCACATAGCATAAAACGCCTGTTTTGAAAGCAATGAAGTGTGATGATACCCAGAGTTTTTCTGAAACTCTAAGCCATTCATTTCTACAGTGATGTTTCAAATTAAAAAAAAAAAATTGTTTTGGTTAACCCATATTTATGCACATAACAGTGTTATCTGGGAGGCTGTAAAACCCTGATTAACATCTTTGGGAAAGGTTTGAATATTTTCTTCACAGAATCACAGAATCACAGAAAATTATGAGTTGGAAGGGACCCACAAGGATCATCTAGTCCAACTCACCATCTAATACCCATACAGCGACCGAGGGCACATCCCAGAGCGTAATACCAACCTAGGTGCTTCACAGTCTAGCAGGCCACTCTGAGCCGGAAGTGGCCCAGGGTCATCCAGCCCTACACCCCCTAGTTAGACCATGGCACTAAGCTCCTCGTCCAGTCTTCTCTTGAACACTTCCAGGGATGGCGACTCCACCACCTCCCTGGGCAGCCCATTCCAATATGCAATTACTCTCTCTGTGAAGAACCGCTTCCTAACGTTAAGATTAAACCTCCCCTGGCGTAGCTTGAGGCTGTGCCCTCTCGTTCTGGTGTCGTCAGCCTGGAAGAAGAGGTCTACACCCATCTGGCTGCAACCTCCCCGCAGG